>OMOU01000653.1:0-11339 GCA_900312585.1 Malacocephalus occidentalis
TATTGTTTTTCTGTTTGTGTACAGATCCTTTTGAGGAATCGGAGGAGAAATGGCTGTCATTGGTTGAAAACTCACAGTGGTTAGACTATGTCCGGTACGTAAAGCAGAAAACGTAAATCAGACCCTGTGCACCGCTCACTGGTGAAATGTGGGTGTAACTTGTTTTGGTTTGACTTTATTTGGTAACTATGTTTAATAATGGCAAAAATGTTTACATGTGTAAAGCATTAAACCAGTTGGACCAAATGTATTATGAAACAGAATTTACTTAAGTGTAGATTGAATTCCCAGAACAAAATGTGATGCTGGTCAAGGATACTTCTTCCAGGACATTCTACCTACTACAATACTCACTCTTTCCCAGTGTCCCAGGTCTCTCAGATGATCTGCAAACGTCCGAGGGCATAAAGTCACAGAACGATGCTGTTGCAAACGTGCCTTGATGTCATACTTGCGAGCTATGTAGACACATGAACTCTGCAGTGAAAGGTTAATCATGAGTGTTGTTGTGACCTGCAGGACCTTCCTGAAGCATGCTTGTGAGGTGGTGTACCTACTGGAAGGAAAGAATGCCTCGGTCATTCTGCAAGGTAAACGCCTCCCGTCACGGTTCCAATGAAATGCTTTGTTTAAAGGTTCTGTAGATAAGATTTGAAGGTTGGCGAGAGAGAGAGCAGAAAACTTGTGAAACTAAAAGTTCCCTCGCTTTCTGCTCCCTCCCTCTCTAAATTCCTCCACCATTTAGAAGTGTGGCATTCAAGCACCTGTGATTGACAGGCAAGATGGGTCCTCTAATTATTCAGAAATTAGCCAGGACCAGTCTAACATCTAAATGGGCTCATACAGAGGCAGGCCCGTCAACTTGATACTCTCACAGCACATTTCACTCTTTAATAGCTGACGGATGGCTATCCTATTTGTAACCAATTATAAAGCTATTTTCGCATAGCCAAATTAAGTCTTCACTCCAGCACCTTTTACTGTTGTCTACCTTTCCTTGTCCATTTGGATGTAAACATGGCTTCTCTGTCTGTCTCTCTCTCAATCTCTCTCTCTCACTCTCTCTCTCTCTCTCACTCTCACACCCCCTTGCAGAGGAGGAAGACCGGGACCTGAACTGTTTGGTGTCCTCCCTGGTGCAGATCATGCTGGATCCTCACTTCCGCACCTTGTCTGGTTTCCAGAGCCTCGTGCAGAAGGAGTGGGTGATGGCTGGCCATCGCTTCCTGGACAGGTGCAATCACTTGAAAAAGAACGATAAAGAAGAGGTATGTCTTCAGTATCAAACCCCATCGCTTGGTAATGAATGATCTTCTTCATCAGGTATTTTCAAAGTGTTAGACAGTGGACCCCCTTTTAGAGAGCACGTAATTCCCTTTAATAACTGGGATAACCTTTGAGGGCCCCATGGTGATTTTGACGATTCACACATGGGCATGTTTTTGGATGTTCAGGTTTAGAAATGTTATGGAGCATGTCCAGCCATTCTTGAATAAGACGAGCTTGTTTTCAAACAAAAAATCATAAGCATTGGCGCCTTCAGATAAAGTCGTGGATTCAAATAAGCAATCAACAGAGTCTTGTGATTGGTTTGCTTGTTCTATGCAGAGCGTCTTGCATCAGATGGACGTGAACCGCATGTGCCTCTCACTGCAATGCCATACCAGCTGTGTTCTGGGAAATTGGCAGCGCATATTTTCTGGGATTTTGTGAAAGGGACTTAAGTCAGCACGCCCCCACATCCTCATATATTTGTATATATATATACAGTATATACGTACTGTATTTATATATTTTTTTCATTCAAATATTCCCCAGCTATAATGCAGAGTTTGAATACTGAGACACATTTGTGCTTAGATCCTGTTATAATTAGTTAACAGGATCTTATTTCTTGCCGGGGTCCTATAGGGTGCTTGTTTTTTTTTGTTTTTTTAAACGTCTGTTGTCTTCCGGTTCCTGTTTTAATCCTTCAGTTATTCTCAGGGAGTGATTGATTTATTTCCATTGTGTTTCTCCCTGCTCTCCTCCTCGTCCAGTCTCCATTGTTCCTGCTCTTCCTGGACTGTGTGTGGCAGCTGACGAATCAGTACCCGTCCGCGTTCGAGTTCACCGAGACCTACCTGGTGGTGTTGAGTGACAGCATGTGGGTTCCTGTCTTCAGCACTTTTCTCTTCAACGGTCCCAAGCACAATGCAGACACCATGACTGTAAGAAATACCACAAAAGATGTTTTCTCACTCAGATTCAGGCTTCCTCCCATGCGGAACAGAAAATGTAGAACCTACGATGTAAGCAATGTTAAATGAATGCCTGTCACCATGAGTGTATTGTCTCATGTTTGTTTACATCCAAATATAAAGTTTGTGTTTTGTTGTGAGGCCATTCTATGTACAGTCTGACTTCAATGTTCCGAAGCAACTTTTGAAACAAAGCCAAGCTGTCATTGTTTGCCCATTGGTTCGCTTGCATAGGATGATACTCGGTAAATATTTGCATTTGCAAAGAACAAATCTGTCCATAATAGATTTTTTATTGCTGTTTTTAATGACCAAATGAATCAGATGTGTAACATCACACATTTGGAGGTCTGCAGTCATACTATGTGTGCATATAGAGAAGTGATGAAAGAGAGAGGTGGTCAACTGCTATTCTACTGCCCCAAGTGGTTGTCTGTCTCTCTGCCTGTCTCTCTGCCTGTCTCTCAGTCTTTGTGTCAATGTTCTCTCAAAAAATGGTTTGCATGTTGATGGCATTTGTAAAAAGTACAATGTCAGCAGCTCGGCTAATGATGATTTTGATCTGGTGTTGACTCCAGGACTTTCTCAACGATAAGAACATCACACTCGGAGAGGGGGAGGTGCTGTGTTTCCCGCCTGTGTGGGAGTGGTCTCAGCAGCTTTTCATCAAAGACCAAGCGCTGTTTAACAACCCCATATATGTTGGCAAGGGTGTACGCTACGTCCACAACGGAGCTGTGAAGTCGTTCAGACGGACAAAGGTCAGTGGAATGGGTGGAAAGATCAGTAAATGCAGCACTTTTGTCTAGAATATGGGGAAAAATGTACAGATATTTTAAAACCAATTTTGCCTTTGCACCTGTCATGTGTAACCATGAATATAGAAAGTGAAGAATATAATTTGCTTATATCAAATTATTTTAAAATTCATTATCAATACCCCTATTTTTTCTTGACATTTACGAACAACGGAGGGAAAATCATTAGTTTCAGGTCCCGGTGAAGGAAAAAGAAATCCAGAAAGTGAACCGGTCAATTAATGTTACTGTGGGTCTGGTCACATTTGTTTGGGTCTGGTGACGAAGGTCCAAATGCATCTCTTATCTGTCAACTCTCCAGCATAAAAGCTACAGCTCCACACTGCGGGGAACACCCCCTGGCCACAGACACAACGGGCTGCAGGACAGTCACGGCACCCAGCCCCGGCGGAACTCTTCGGCAGCACAGCTAAAGTTTGACATGTTCCAACTGCGAGACGTCGTGGAGAGTCCGTCGGAACGCTTCTTCAGAGACTGGTTCTCGGGACCCCCTGCCGACCCCCAGGGGCTTCTGCTACCCCAGCTTCAGCCCTCGCACCTGCCCCTGTGGCGGCTGTACTTCCTGCGCTGGGTGCCCGAAGCCTGCATCACCCGAGGAGGTGCCGTCACGGCCTTCCACAAGTTCTCCCAGCTGGCGGACGAAATAGAGACGCTGCAGAACCAACTGCGGCACTACAAGGGACCCATGCCGCCCAACACACCTGCCGAGCCCAGCAGGATGTATTTCAAAGCCAGCTCTCTGTATGAACCCTCGTCGACCCCAGAGTTCCTGAGCTCTTCTTTCCCCTTCACTCCGGTGGGGAATCTGTGTCGCCCCAATCTCCACGGTACACCCATAAGCAAATTTCTGAATGGCGCAAAAATTTGGCTCTCCACAGAGACGTTGGCGAACGAAACGTTATGAAGATTGAATGCATGACGGCACACTTTTAGGCTGGGTTTTAAGACCATAGTGACATTGCTGTATAGTCCTCTGACCTCTTTCTTCATAGGATTATATTGCACATATTGGAAATATTGAAGCTAGTATCCACTATATCGTGGTGGATACAAAGTGTCCAATCAGAAACTATTAGTTGAATCATGCGTTCAGTAGAGCTATACTGAATTGTGATGTGCACAAATCCCCCAAATCTTTCCTATTTGATATGTAAACACATGTCAATGTTGTTTTCTAGAAGGTTATTGCGCTAGTTACCGTGTGTGTGCGTGCGTGCATACATGCATGCGTGCCTCTCAATATTGGAGTGCAAATACTTTGCCTGATTGCTGATGCCTTCAATGTAGCTGACAATTAAGGGCTACGAAGTTCATTGAGGGGCTGTAGTAGAAGAGGACTGTACTTCAGAAAGGGAAACAGAAAGTGGCTGCTCAGCATTATATTGCGTGGTAATAGGTTAAGGTTTATTTTGCACAAGCATACTACTTGCTTAAGTTAAAAAAGTAGCACATAGTAAACATTTTCAGGGTCTTAATGTTTAGTTAACTGCTATTTTGTAATGAAGTAGAGAAAATGACCTTTATTATAGTAACTTTAATGCAGATGACACTTTGATGAATGAAAATAGGGCTTGGAGGAGTTGAATTTGTGGTAGTTACTTTTTGTTAGTTTTTCCATAGAACTCTTAGATGCCTTGTGTGCAGGTACTATACTATCTATTTAACTAACCAGTAAATCAATGAATTACATGAGGAAATGTAGGAAACTGCCTGTAATCTGTTATACCTTCAGGTTTTAAGGTTAGAAGTATGTGTTTGATGATGAAACCATCAATGGGACATTTTGGATAGGCTGGAAACGCATTGTTTGACTATTTCTGCAAGCATTTGTAGTGATACATGCAAGACAAATAGATAAATACTACTATACTCACCCTGTCCACATGACTGATAAACTAAGGTCTGCCTCCAGATCATCAATTAATACATTTTAACAAATCTTAATTTGTCCTTGAATTATTTGTATGTACTTAAAATAATGGTACTGAGTAACTTTGTATGTATTTAGTTTGTATTTTATGAAAAAGTATTTATATACTGTTTGTGCTACTAATTATCTATGTTGCACCCTGCTGTGATTGTATGAAGACTGTTGCACATGGCACAGTTTGATATTAATGAACGGCAAAGTTTTCAGTTATGCAAATGTTGATGAGGAAGAATCACTGTGCCTTTTTGGGGAATTGGGTCTCTTGGGAAGTCACACACAATGAACATGTCATATGTTTTGGGACATGTTCCGGTTTCGATCTGAATTTGAATTGTTTCAGACATTTAGAGTAGTTTCACTAAATTGGAAAGTTAAGTTGAGTAGGGTGGAAATTCCACAGGTTCTTCTGTGATCTGGAATAAATAATGGTTTAAAATCAAGCGTCTGGCCATCTTTTACCAGGATACGCTAACGAGTACAGTCATTTGGAATTAGTGTATAATGTTTGGTATATAATGTAAGGTTGTTAATGTTGGGACTTTCTGGAGCCTCAGACACATTTCAGTAATAGTACTACTAATTCAATAGGCACAATAAAACATGGCATTTTACGAATATTTTTCAGAGGTATCATTCTCAGACAATGACACCTGTCGCTCAGAATGCCAATTAGGGTTCTGCTCCTTTTTGGTGGGTCAATCAGGGCCCAGGCAGTCCTAGTAGGCTACACTAGTGAAGATGAGACGTTACAGACCATGGACCATGTACTTGGAAGGACCTGAGCCATCATTAGTGTCATTAGTGAGCGACGCGGATACGATGACGATTCTGGGAAAGCTTCTATTGGCCCTCATGGTAAAGACAACCTTTACCACAAGGGCCAATAGCAAACCTATCTCTTGCTCATGAAACATTTATTTTGTTTTACTTGTTTAAGTGTTAACATTTTTATTTAATTTGTAGTGCCACTATTTGATACAATCTTCAATACATATAGGCATCGCGAATATGATTGTGTATGATTGGCCCATTAAAAGCCTCTAAAAGCGTATAGACTAGGAAACAGTTAAATATGTATACGTAAATATGATGTATTATTGTCGTTCACAATATAATGGTGATGTATTAAACATAACATTCAAGTGTTAAATGTCAATATAAAAGGTGCATTTATTTTGGGAAAATTTAAAAAGCAGCCAACGGAGGATTAATATCAGGATCATGGATTTATAATAAGATGTAATATTATTCGTGACGTCATTCGCAAGCGCGAATCCATGGCTCATTAAAAGCTTTTAATAACGTATACTTACTACGATCAAATAAACCCGAAATGTTAAAAACCTAGTAGTTTTTTTATGTCATCGTTGTTCACAATGTAATGTTGCTATATTCAAAATAGCATTCAAATGTTTCATTTGTATATATCAGGGGAATTCATTTGGGCATATACAAAGCGGCTGACGGAGGATTAACATCAGTATAATGTATCATAAGGATGTGTAATAGTGTACGTGACGTCATTCTCAAGCGCCTCTGGGATGGCCTCCAAAATGGGCTCGACTCCCCATCCCTGATTTCATCCGCCTCCTCATCACATCCACCCTTTCACCGCAAACTATGTTCGCGATGACATCAGGAGGTACGTTAACCGTCGAGTGCATTGAAGAAGTATTTAGCGGCTCATGTTTCCCTTTTTAATGGTATGTCTAGTGACTCGCAGTATAGTGTAGTTGGAGCCATCTAACGTAGAAACGTTAGCTGTACATGCTAACAGGGTTAGCTAGAGTGATTCGACTGTGATAACATCCATTGATACTCCACTTTCTGGCCTCATATACAGAAGTACAAGTTGAGACCTTCGTATAGTTGTCTGTTAATGTGCTCTTAACAAATAAATAACCGGTACAACAATAACAACAATACTAAGGGGATCTAATGCGTTGAGACATATACAACAGGCCACACTTCGATTGTAACGCAATTTGTTTTGGCAGTTTCAACTTTCTAGTTACCTTACCAGGTTTTATAAGACTTATTTTGCCATCGTTGACCACACGTACAGTGAATGTTATCACGAAGGGCTTATTTGTGAACGTTTAAGTGAAACAATGTGAACGTTATAGTGGACAGGAAGTTTGGCCTGAGTTGATTTATTTATTTATTTAAATTTAGTTGTAGCCTTTAAAAGAAGGTGGTGATCGTGGTAAAGGTTTAAGACGCAGTACCTACCCTGGACGATCTACATCACTATCATAAGACAATAATATTGAACTAAAGTAAAGTATGTATTACACAATCAATGGCCTCCCTCTACTTCTTATCACTTCTATTCTATCTGAGTCGCATGTGATCTCATCATATAAATTCAACATCTGTTATATTGTGCACAAGTTTCACTCAGCCAATGGCATTGTTTGCGTAGTCCTGTTTTTTGCTTTCAAGTTGTACTTTACAACCCTCTTAGATATTGAGTTGTAATGACTCAATTGTGTGTGTATTTAAAAGCATCCCTTTTGTTTTCAGGTGGGTTTGTGAATGAGGTCAGCCAGGTGATTTCAAAATTGGATTGTCGGGAGTGTACCTGGCTTGTAGATTTAGTTTCCCGACAGTAGAATTACTTGCCCACCCAGAAGACAGCCATGAAGCCCTCTCAGGAGCGCAACCAGGAGTGCCTGCCTCCTAAAAAGAGGGACATCCCAGTCAGCAGCAGCTGCAGCAGCAGTGGTGGCGGTGGAGGAGCCCCTGGGACTGGTCTAGGAGGTGGAGTAGGTAGTGGTGGCTGTAGTGGAGTAGATGAAGTGGCCTCCACTCTTAGCTCTGGTACCAGCGGTGACTCTCAGGGAGGGGCCGCCTCTGGAGAGTGGCTGAGAGTGGTCCCCGGAGAGGCGAGCCTTCATTATGGGCTGGAGACTTCTGAAAACATACCAGCGGTGCCTGTTGACCAGTACAGCATGCTCTATAAAGTGGCACTCCCCTCTGGCACCTACTCGTCGGCCAATTTACACCCAGTGTTAAGCCATATCTCTCCTGCTTACACAGTGCACTCTCCTCTCTTGCAGCATCCAGGTATCCCCTATCCTCCACTGGGTTATGCCCAGATTCCCCACTCCTCCCTGCAGTTTGTCAGTCCCTCTTACGCTGCAGTACCCTATGCAGTGCCCCCCGGCTTTGTCCACGGCTCAATAATCTCCCCCTCAGGCTCCATTCCACAGCCCCACACGGTCTCCCACCTCGTCCCTTACTCCTCCGTCATGCCCGAGGGGGTGGTTTCCCCGCCACCTCAGGCTCAAGTGGCCGCTCACACCTTTACCAAAGTCACTGCGCCGGGTGGGATCCCGATGATGCTAACCTCAGAGCAGGCCGCTGCTGCCCAGCAGCACCTCGGCGCCATGGGGGTCCTACCTGCTGCCGAGCTCGGCCCCAGGGGGCTGCCGGTCTTCTACCGCTCTCAAGGTGCCGAGGTGCACAGAGACCCACACATGAGCCAGCAGGAAACCGAAGCCAAGATGAACGGAGGGGATCAGGATCGGGATCAGGGGGCAGCGGTGAGGGAAGCTCCTCCCCCTGACTCAGTCTTCACAGCCAGGAATTCCCGGCTGCTTCAGGTGGCGCCGAGCTCTGTGGCACTAGAGTACAGCCAGGACCGGGGCCTGAAGGACCGTAGGGTCGAGGAGAGGAACTCCCCCGCCCAGCGAAGCACACCAGACAGTGACCTGGAGGTGAGTCACTCAGTTCTCGAGGATGTGTTGTGCTAATCTTCCACTACTCTCTTTGGTGAGCTAGGATGCAGGACGTGTTGCTTTTACGAGAGGCTTATTATAGGTTTACTTGCTTATTATAGACATTTGGGTTACTACACTTTGGCTGTAGTAATTTGAAAAGGCATGGATAATTTAAAGGAAAGACGCACACAGTGACCACTGACCCTAAAGATCAGTCTATTACCTCAAGTAGAACATCCAGGTACTTGCATATACTTGGGTATGTCTGTTACGGACCATCACATTTGTTGCTGCCATGGAAAGATAAAGGCAATTCCCCATTTCTTTTTCACTTTTCTGTTCCAGAATTATCTGCGAATAAACAAACATACAACTACTATTGGGTCAGGTTTGACTAGTAACTGCCAATCCCTCTAGCACTTAAAGACAAAAATTCCCTTACAGGTTCAACAGGTGGTGGGACCTTTGTCGTCGTCTGTCCATGCTGGCAGCGCAGGCCGCAAAGAAGTGTCCTTCGCACCGCTGAACCTCTCTCAGGGTTCCCAGAGGGCCAGAGAAGCTCACGGGGAGATGGCAGCAGAGATTTCGGGCCGGACTGCATACACGGGCCACTCCATTAGCTACAACGACCCTCGGTTGACTGCTCTCCAGCAGCAAACGGCATTGCCAGGCCATGCCGTGATCCTGGCCAATGGACAGCCGGTCCTCATTCCACTGGAGTATCAACCTCAACATCAACCTCAGCCACAGCAGCATCCCTATACATGCCAGGCCAATGATGCTTGTTCCACCGTTGCCTCCGCTGTCCCTACCTTCAAAGCCTCTGAATCCCCAGCCAGAGTGTGCCTCTCTGAACGGGCTGTCGTCGAGTTGGCCACAGCACAACAGCAACAGCAACAGCAGTTCCCTCAGCAGCCTGCCCACCCAGCCCCCTCAGGGGCTGCTCAGACCCCATCCCTGCCCACTGCCGCCCCGGGGCCCTGCAGCCCATCCCACTTCATGAAGGGAGCCATCATCCAGCTGGCCACAGGGGAGCTGAAGCGCATCGAGGACCTGCAGACCCAAGACTTTGTGCGGAGCGCCGAGATGAGCGGAGGACTGAAGATCGACTCCAGCATGGTGGTGGACATCCGCGGCAGCCAGCAGAAGCCGGGCCTGGTGGCGCTTCACTTCACGGTGGGCGAGCAGCAGAGCAAGGTGACCATCGACGTGCCCCCAGAGCATCCGTTCTTTGTGTTCGGCCAAGGCTGGTCCTCGTGCAGCCCGGAGCGCACGGCTCAGCTTTACGGCCTGGCCTGCCATCACTTACAGGTGGGAGACGTCTGTGTGTCCATCACCTTGCAACAGCAAATCCAGTCGCCGCAGCAGCAGCAGCAGCAGCAGCAGAAACAACCTCAGCAGCACCATCATCCCCAACTCCTACAGCAGCAGCAGCAACAGACCCTGGGCCGGACTTCCAGTACTACATCCGGGCCTAGCCTGCAGCCCATGGGCCCCCCGGCTCCTCAGCAGCCCAGGCCGCAGCCCCATTTCCGGATAGAACGCATTTACAGAGAACAACAAGACAGGGAACGAGAAAAGGAGGCGACCGGCGAGGAGATGCCCGGCAGCGGAGGAGGCCGTGGTGAGTTATCCACGCGACCAAACAGGACCATGGCGGAGCACATCAGGAGCCAGAGCAGTAGCTACCATTTGCACATGGAGGGCTCTGCCGGTCCGGGGGTCACGGGAGCCGCTCAGGCCGGGGTGGGCGCTTCGCAGAGGCGCTGGTCTGCCCCTGGTCTCCAAAGATGCGTGGTGAAGGGGAGCGAGGGGCAGCGCGCACAGATGGCCGCACGGCCGTCATTTATCCCTCAGGAGGTCAAACTGTCCATCGAGGGACGCTCCAACGCAGGGAAGTAGCATGAACAGCGGTAGGAGTTCTTAAAAGACGCAGCCAAAAGAGAGGAATGAGTGTGAGCAGGAGGGGAGGAGGTGAGAATGTAGCCTCAGAATGTTTGAGATTTTGCACACTTACGAGACAGAAAATGGACATTGTTGTTCTATGATCTTAAATGATTGTTCTGTTTGGTTCAGTCAGCGGTCTGGCGGTGTCCTAAGGTCCCCCCTCTTGCTCTCCAAGCCGGGTGAGAAGAGCCTGACAGGAAGAAAAAGTGGGTGAATCTGGAGCATGTAGCTGGTAGAACACCATTCACAATCCTGATAGATGATTTCATTTTCCTCTTTACCTCACCTCCACGTCTGCATCACTTATCTCAGTTTTTTTTCTCACCCAAACCATTTCAACACCACGAAATAGAGAATGTGATTTTGGCACAACTGTTAATTCAGTAGTCTGTTTTGTTTTAGCAATGCCCACCACATCTTTTTATCATTGTGGTTGTGTTGCAAGCATCCACCTAAAATGGGGTGAGTTGTTGATGTGACCAATGCCAGGACTATGACGCTAAGGTGGGAGAGCAACCTGTACGCTTCTGTTGTCCAAAGACCACTATTAACAGAAAGGCCTCTGCTACATTCCTTGGAGTCCAGGCTGAGGAGAACAATATTCTCTTCCTTTGTGAGGGAAGATTATCAATGCCTGATTAGTGATCATTTAAAGCCATCATCTAATATGCATGATCAC
>OMOU01000656.1:0-10719 GCA_900312585.1 Malacocephalus occidentalis
TGTTGCCACTCCTGTGAGAAAGCGCATGTGTTGTCGTTATGCTGATTTGCTGATTGTACATTGTGTCCCAGTCTGAGGAAAGCTCTTGTTGTTGTTTTTTTAATAATGGTGTGCTTTGTGTCATCATCTGCGTGTGCTCTGGTCACGTGACCATCAGGATCTCATTTCACCTTCAGAATATATGTTTTAAAAATATCATTCTGATATTATCATTCCCCTCCCCCTCATTTGACCCAAATGGGTGCTGTTCTGAACACTGTTTGTTGGGAAAAAGGGCAATGGTGAACATTTTCATGAATCATTGAGGGGATGAGGGGCAGCCATATGCTTAAAGAGAAGCCCTAAACACCAAACTCCGCTCCCAACAATTTGTTAAAACATCTTTTAACTATTGTTTCTTATTTAGCATAGACAATCACAATGTCATTATTCAGAACAACATTGTTTTAAGTGATGCTAATATAATAACGATACCCCTTGAACTATATAATAATACTAATGTCTCACTTTGACATATGTTGTCATGTTAGAAACAACTTGAAAATGGCTGTATACAAAATATCTACGCTGAGCAATTTCTAACATTTGTCAGGATTTATTTGGTTTTATGTAACATGATTTCATTTAGTTTTAGGCTAACCCTTTTTCAAATGATAACTTAAAGGGAACAAATGTGACATTTAACATTGTCAAAGTGGTGCAAATATGTGTATGATTATGTGGTAACTAATATTGTTCATTTTATCTTGGTGTATTTAGATTATTGTGTGTGTGTTCAAAGCATTCTCTCACCTGTTTAACCAGAAATCTATAGGCCTGCTTTTAACCGATTATGTCCCAGAACACCGTTGACATCCACCTCTACCAAAGATTTGTATGTTTTTACCGACACGTGACTATGAGGTCTGTGCTCGAGTGCGAGAGTCGCCTCGGGACAGCTGGGGATTCAAATACAGGAGCTCTTGGCCAGGAGTCAAACGCCTCGCCACCTCTGGCCTCCCACCCCCCTCCGCATGAAAAATGTTTGAGGCCACTGTCCTCTGAAAGTACATCTGAACAGTGAACTTGTATTTGCCATCCTGCAAATGTAGACGCATCGGTGTATAAATAGCTTGTATAAATAGTCTTCTTGAATGCATTATGAATCCATACATAGTGTATGTATACCTCCAGACACGCAACACATTTTTATATTCAAATGTTTTTACTTAGAGACACAATAACTCCCTGTTTTTTATATAACAAATATGTAGCTTTGTGTCGTATAACACTGATACGTGTTGCTTATGTTCACATGGCCCTGGCCGGATGCTTAGTTTCTTTATATGGTGTCTATGCTAGGTTGTTTTTATTTATTTATGTCTATATATGTATATTTACATATATATATAATCAATTTGTCTACAAGCTTAAAAGTGATGAAGTGTATCACTCAAACATGTGTGGATTAATGGGTTAAATCCACACCAAAAGGTTCCATTCCCGTTCCATTATCATTGTGAAAACTGGTGCTGGGGTTCCTTTCTCCCTCTCATACTACTGGAAGACAAGGCTAATTGTAGCAGCAGGCCTGAGAGTGGTAGCATTGCGACCATGTTTGCTATTTCCCACATCCACTTGATGAAACCTCAATGCTTTGACTCTTTCCTATGATCTTCAACCATAGGTGTGTTTGTGAATCTAGTTTGTGTATAACCTTGTTCTTGTTTTGTTGACTGACCACACAGGATATTATAAACAAAGTTCCATGGTATGCCATTATATTTAGAAGTATTGCAAGGTGTGAACTTTCACAGATTGACTTACATTTGAATTAAGTTATTGTTTTCTATTATACAATGTTCCATTCACGTTTGCCGAGACATTCGGCTCACCCTTCACCAAGTGTCATCAGGCTGATTTAAATGAAGATATTACCATGCATATTGAGTGTTTTCAGGAAGCCATGTTATGAATTTATTAATTGTGTAACCAGCTAGCATTTAAATCTTTGTATATTCCCAAGTTTTATTTCTTTATTTCTCGCATGGTTGTTGTGGAATGTCAAAAGATTGTGTAATAAATTCTATGATATTGTGGTATTGATTGATTTTAACTTTTAACCATGGAAGGGTCTATATGTCTCTCATGGAAGGCTACTATGGATCGAATGGTTTTTAGTTCATATACATTTATAACGTAATTTGTATGGGGAAATTATTCAGCCTTCATACAATAAATAAGTAATCCTATGAATTATTTACTTCTGAAATGTCACAGTAAATAAATAAACGTGGCCACAAATAAATATTTAATTCCATGATTAATTCAAAATATATATGTAGGCCTATTCATGTGTATCATTTTTCATTTCACTGCACATCCTGTATATGTACGGTATGTGACAATTACACTTCTTGAAGGTTATTGATGTGCTAGTAGTTTATGCAATGAAATATATCTGTCAACTTAATTTATCGAGACAAACATGTGTTCCCATGTTGCTGCAGTATGAAACATGTTGACTCCCACCAATGTAGCCAGTTGTGCACCGCAGGAGCGAGCCGGAAGATTCGTCTCAATAAATACCAGACCGGAACGTACCAGACCGGAACCATTGATGACCGGAACATTGTAGTCGGAAGACCGGAAGTAATGCTCATGTGGTTCGTTTGGCTGCTGTATCCGAGCACTCCACTGTCTTTCAATAAAGAGAATAATGGTTTCTTAATTTGCAGATACGTCGTATTTCATACCTCGAGTTCAATATGACGGTGATTTTGGTTAAAATTTATATTTTGCACGTTTTGTTATTCATTAATTTGTACTTTAGTGTCAGTTCATCAGTGAGCGCACAGGGTAAGTCTTTGACAGTAGCATCGCTAGCATTGTGATTGTGAGTTTGGCGTTAATGGGCGCCTTCAGTATACTGGGAAAAGTCAAGCTGCAGCTCCTAACTTGGAGCACTCCGGCCCCATTCATGCACATCAATTCGTTTCTTTAGTGTTTCATCTCTGACTGCGTTTGGATGTTTTCTGCACATAATCCACTTGTACTCAATGGAATATGCACGCCAAATCTTTAACACATACGACCAAGAGCTAAATGTACAATTATTTTACGATGATGTCATGATAAAGCGCTGCTGTATTTTGTCTGGCGTATCCATGGATATACAAGAAGGCACTCAAGTATAATTTCTCGTATATAAAATGTTCAACACATTGCGATGGTATCGATCACTTTCACAGAGACCAGTGGGTCGACGGAGACAAAATGGAGCGAGGATGCTCTCTCCGACTTGGAGAACAGCCCTAAGTTCGTTGAGACGGACGACTTCGAGTCTCAGCCAAAACGGCAGTTCAAAACTGCTGAGATTGCAGATGCCCTTATGGGAACTGAACCCCCCATCGATCCATCGGACATCGAATCCCTGTTTCCCAAAAACGTGAAAGACTTCCAGAATGGCTTCTCGCCGCCTTGTGCTGAGGATGATGCAGAGTGTGCTGCAGCGTCTCCGGCTACTGACGGAGTACTGCTGCAGGAGAAGAGCCCGGAAACAGAGCAGGTGACCGCAAAGAAAGAACTCTTTACAGATGTTACTTTCATTAGTGTAATCATTAACCAGTGATATCTGTTTGTTTTGGTAATAGTGAAAAATGTATCCCTACCTGCAACAGTGGAATTGTGTCCAGATTGTTTAATGTCATAGCTAACCCAATAGGATATCGTAATCTGTGCCCACTTCTCCCTGCTCCAAGGTTACTCTGGACATGGTGCATGTGGACACAATGGCAACAGAGGAGCAGAATACCACAGAGGCCACGAAGACGCACAAGGTCAACTGTGATAAGAGGAATGTCACAGGCATGGACAACTTCACTGTGCAGGTCCTCAATGCTTCACAGGTAATTCCTGACTTCCTGTGAGGAATACCTAGTTGATACTGGGCCTGAATGATATGGTAAAAAAAATCATTGTGATATGAGTCCCTATTAGTGGGAATGATCATTTTTGCATCACAATTTTCTTTTTCACTGAAAAAACTATTATTATTTGGTCTACTCTTGACCAAATTAACATGTTTTGTTAAATCTGGAGATTTCTGGACACGTAACGCAAAAAACCCCATTTGTATCTGCAAAACTATAGTTTCCATAATTGTACATATTGCGATTTGGATAATATTTAGATTAATTGTTCAGCCCCTTAGTTGATACTCAGAGTAGTTTGTCATTAGATATCGTAGAAATAATACATCTATTTCAGTATTATCTAATCATGATACATTTATCTATTCAGTGTCTATATGTACTATGAGCGCATAGATTTATTCTAATGGCTGGCCCCATGTGGAATCAAACCCCTTCCTCTGACACTGTTATTACCATGATATACTATATGTTAATATCATAATCAGTATCCTAATCTTGGAAGATCATCCACCCGTGTTCTGCAATGTGTGCTAGTAAGACCCCTGCTTGTTGTTGACGTGCTGCAGGACCTGATGGAGTTCTTGAACGCCAATGGTACAGAATGCTCCGTGGTGCTGTTCTTTACCACCTGGTGCCAGTTCTCCGCCAGCCTCGCCCCTCACTTCAACGCACTGCCACGGGTCTTTCCCAGCATGCATTTCCTGGCACTGGATGCCGCTCAGCACAGCAGGTACATGGTCACAATGATGAGTTGGCGACTCTGTGTTTAGCAACATACCAAACAGCAGGTTGGCTGCGTTCTACACTTCTTATGTTATGCCGACAAGTTAGCTAATTTAGTATGTCAGACTGCATAGCATGATACGTAATTTAGCGCCAGGACTACATGGTAATCAGGCTGTGCAGAACTTTGCTCACAATATTGTGATCGTCAGCCTGAATAACCCTCAGGTTCATTGTACCTGAAGTGTCATTGATTATTATTTTGCATGGAGTGTAAAGCCTGTGGTCTGATATGTATTGGTCTGTTTTTCTGTATGCAGTCTGTCGACCAGGTTTGGGACCGTGGCAGTGCCCAACATCCTGCTCTTCCAGGGGGTGAAGCCTATGGCCCGGTTCAACCACACTGACCGCACCCTGGACGCACTCACCTCCTTCATCGCCAACCAGACAGGTAGGAAAGATGCACAAATATCCACTTTTTATTTATTTGCATACATATCTCATATCTCAGATATTAGGCAGTATAATGAACACACGCACATATAAATGTTCTTTTGTATCCTACCCTCCATCCAGGATTCGAAGCCGGCCCCGACAGAAATGTGACGGACAGTGACCGCTTGGGGCCACTCCCCGGTGTGCCAGTGAAGAGCATCGATTGGCTGCTGGTGTTCTCAGTGTTGTTCATCACAGGTTTTACCTTCTACGGCATCCTGCGAACAGACAGCATCCGGTGGCTCATACCAGGACAGGAGCACGAGCACCAGGACTGAATGTACAAGGAAATACATTTGGAGTTGTAAATAATGATTTGCTGAATTTAAATAAGTTATTTGACAGTTATAGATGGCTGGTTGTGTTTAAGGAGTTAATAGTCATAACACAAAGATAAAGTGCCACCTATGAAATTTTATAATTGTTTTGCTGTGATTGTAAATGAAAATGTACATTTGTGAAAAAGTAAAGATGTATCCTCCTGAAAATTGGTTATTCATTTGAATATGGCATCATTTGGATATGATCACATTTTACTCCAGACTTAACAGAAAATCTTTTCTGAGATAAAGAAAAGTGACCCACTTTCTGAACAAGTGCATTCTAATCAGGCGATATCCTGGACCGCTACGGTCCGCAGCACGCGCCAGCACCGGCTGCTGACCGCCAGGAGGACCCACAACTTGGCGGGATGAGCTGCGTGTTGTCCTGGCGTCTCTTCGGGTTGGGCGGCGTGCTGCTGCCCGCGGTATCTAGACGCTCGTCTACAATGGTAAGTGCTACCCTGGTTTAGCGTCGCTCTATCTCTTACAGTGGCGCACACACCAGACGACCATATTACCAAACGCTATGGGGCGGAAGGACGCGGCGAGTAGAGCGCTATGAATGACTTCGTTTTGTCGTTACGTGACGACGTCACGTACGCAGCGCTGTACACGTAGCGCGTGTTATTCAGCCGTGGGACGGAACGACTGACGGCTCTCGTTAGTTAGACTGCCCCCTGGCGGCCATCCCAGTCCCCAGACTTGAATATCATTGAAAATCTGTGGGATGATTTGAAGCGGGCTGTCCTAACTGGAGATGTTTTGTAAGGAGGAATGGTCCATACCTTCACCCAGGATCCCGACACTCATTAGAGGCTATAGGAAGCAGAGGCTATTATTTTTGCAAAAGGAGGCTCTACTAAATATTGATGTGATTTTTCTGTTGGGGTGCCCAAATGTATGCACCTGTTCAATTTTTTTGATGCATATTGCACATTTTCTGTTCATTCAATAAACCTCAATTCACTACTGAAATAGTACTGTGTCCATCAGTTAGATCAGATAGATCCAAATGAAACACCCAATCACTTATAAATAAAAAATAATGGAAATTGTCCGGGGTGCCCAAACTTTTTCATACGACTGTAGGACATAGCATCTGGCTACACGGAGTGATGACATCAGAACATGGTTATAATAATATAATAATACTACAATTTAGGACATGAGGTTTTCCAAATGATGACACTGGATTTCACAGTGTAGGTTACGGATACAGTTTAGATTGCAAAACGGTGGCAAAAATATCAAACAATGCTGATAGTTTTGTATCGATAGAATGCTGATGAAAGAGTGTCATTGTTCCTGTAAGCCCTCAGTGGTGCATCATGTACGTTGTCACCAGGCCTCAGGGTCCCACTGGCTCCCCGCAGCAGAGCGAGATCAACTGCTGCCGCCACTGAGGGCCAGCGGCTGGGTGGAGGTACAGAACCGGGACGCCATCTACAAAGAGCTGCGCTTCAAGAGCTTCAACCAGGTGTGTGTTTTAGTCCGGGACGTGTACTTTAAAGACCCCACCCATCCGCAACTGCACACATAAATGACACCTTCCCTAGTTTTTATTTCACAACCTGCTGAACTTCCTATGATTATTTAATGTTCCAGCATTTAGAAAACTAAATGAGCTCGCTTTTATGGACAGCAGTCATAAAAATCCATGTGCATCAAGCTTTGGATACTCAGACTTTGATTGTACATGGTAGTGTTTTTATAGCATGTATTTAGTATTGTTTTCAATGTAGGTCTTCAGTTGTTATGGAAGTCATTTAAGTTTGTTCTTGAAATCTCTCTTGAGCCTCAAACCTAGTATCCCATGTGGGGGGGGGCAGAGCAACACGGTCACGTTCAGCATTGTGAGCACCCTCGTATTCAGGGGTCTCTACGCACACTGCTTCTCCCCAAGGCTACTTAGCGGACCCCCCCACATGCCCTTTTGTTGCTTTAGACCCCAACACACTCTGTTCTTACACTTTCCCTCCGTTTGAAGTTGTGGGCCGCGCTGCGATCTCCTCCATGTGGTACCCGGACTCTAAACCCTCTCCCCTTACCCCCGGCGTGTCGGGTCCCATTATGCTGAGATAGGCCAGGCCACCAGTTGGCAGCAATTGGGGTTTCGATCAAAATGATTTCTTTCACAAACAATCAAATTGGTTAAAATGTTTCATCTGGTTCACAAAAACCACTAACCACCCCGCCATTAAGGGCTGGGGTTTTTATGTCTCCTTGCCACTCTCGTTCCCCCTGTGTCTCTTTGTTTCTCTCTCTCTCTCTCTCTCCTTCGCTGTGTCAATCCTTCTTTCTTCTCTCTCCTCCTGTGCCCTGCTGATGTGCTCATGTTGCACCGTGGACTGCTAGTGTATGTTCCTCTGGCCCACGTGTCATCCAGTATTTCATTTGCATGCATTCACATGCATTGTTTCTATGCTGTGTAGAACATGGTTTAATCCATGCCTTTGATATTTGGATTTAAATGCCTTTACCAGAGTGTAACCATTAGCAGTGGCATGCTGGCTGATTATCTTTTACTAGCATCAGTGATTGGCTTTGGAGAGATTTCATCTTAATGACCTAATTGGAGTAATTAGGGTTTTGTTAAGGGGTGCAATATCAACAGTGACCTGTAGGGGGTGGAAGAACTGCACTCATGGATGCCCAAAGGTCACAGTGGGATATTTCCTTTATATATATACTTGTATTATTTATTTACAGTCTATGGCGCCTACACACGGACCCCATCATCTAGAGATGCCAATGAGCCAAAAGGAGAACATGATCGTTTCATGCACATTTTTTTTGTTGACTTTATTTCTTCAAGTGGAAAGTGTTGTGATGTCGTAACATCCAGTGCAGTAATTCTTCTGTGGCGGTGCGGGCATACACTGTGTCCCTGTTGAAAGCCGTCTGGGGGCTCAATGTGATGGCTTCCTCCTCGTCACCAAGGCAGATACTTAATGGGGTTTGAAGGGTTCAATCCCTTCTCCGGAGTTCCTTTGGTCCATCAGAATTCCTCCAATCATATGTGGAAACGACCTCGCTGTACGTCTAGTTCCTCTGTTTTTAATGCTGTGATTTCTCTTTTATTCTTTTGGACCTCTCCATGTCTTGGTGTTGGAGTCATAGAAACAACAATAACGGAGTGAAAAAGCCCCATTCATATTGTTTACACACAAACCTGTATGTCTTGGTTGTTAAGACACCGACCATCTGCTTTATGTTTCGCAGAGTCGAGCACAAATATTTGTGTGGCACAAGTGGAAGCGGCAGGACTGACGCTGGAGTGAGCACAGAGGCTAGCTGTTAGCTGCGCTGCTCGCTAGCTCTGCAGTGCGTGCTGAGTTTGACAACGACAGTAATCCAACGACTCACCCCCTCAACAAAAACATCCCAAAAGTCACCCCTCGAATGAATTTTACCCCCCACAATTCACCTCGGTTGAAGTTCTCGACTGCAGTTTTCACAGTTGACATCATAAGAGGCTTAGGTGCAAGCTATTGACTAAGTCAGGCTTTAAGTCAAGCATCCACAAATACAAGTCACTGTCCTCCGTGCGTTGTTCATAGTGTACTGTAAAAGGTCATCGCTTGTCTTGGGCACACGTGTAATTCTTATCGACCAAGTCAGACGGACGTCACCTCAAAAGTGCTGATTTTGTTCAATGGGGGTCAACCTCTGATCATTCAGACAGGTTTCCGAAGATACACTAGAGACTGCATCAACTTAATGTGGTGCGGGGGTACGGGCTGCGGGCCTGCAGGGCCACGATGCAGATGAATGGTGTTGTCACGTTGAATCAAAATCCACAGTCAGTCGGCATCGGCTGAAGGAATGAAAATGAAAAAAAAAAACAGCACACAGCTCACAACTAAGTGCATCCATGATGCTTTAGCTGAAGGAAGTACCAATAGATTAGATTCAACTTTATTGTCACTGCACACACCAGTACACATACCAGTACAACAAAATGCAGGTAGCATCTAACCAGAAGTGCAAAGTAGTAGCAAAAGTGCAACAGTATAACAGTGAATGGTAACAGTAGCAGTATGTGCAGAATATACAGAGAATGTACACCATCTACAGGGATATACTGAATCTGCAGAGTGCATATAGATATGTCTATATAGACAGTGAATGCTATACATTGAGGAATGTACAGTATAGGCAGAGATATACATTGGGGTATGTACCGTTTGGGCAGAGGTATCATCAGAAATGATACCAAGTCTACAGTGCATATGAGAATATACGGAATCTACAGTGCATGTAGGATATGTTCAGAAATATAGATATATGTACAGTACGGATGGAGGTATATGCAGTAGTGCATATACACTGAGGTGTACAGCGGGGTATATGTGGGGGCAGTGCAATTGTCCGCCGGGTCCGGGTCCGGAGTCGACGTGCGAGAAGCAGTGCAAATGTCTGATGGGTCCGGGTCCAGGTCCAGAGTTGACGTGCAAATGTCTGCCGGGTCCGGGTCCGGAGTCGCCGTGCAATGTGGGATCTGCAGAGAATATACAGAGAGGACAGTGGAATATATACAGTACATGTACAGTACAGGGTATATACAGTAATGTACAGTAATATACAGTATACGGGGTAGTGCAAATGTACAGTCTGCGAGTCTGACAGTGGTGCTGGAGTCAGTGTGCAGTTAGGAGGGTGGTGGTGGTGTAGGGGGAGGGGGTAGGGAATAGTGCAGGTGTGCAGATGTCGGTGGTGGGGGGACTCACCGGGTTGAAGAGTTCAGAAGAGCGACGGCCCTGGGGAAGAAGTTGTCTCTGAATCTGCTAGTCCGGGTCCGGAGGGATCTGTAGCGCCTCCCGGAGGGTAGGAGGCTGAAGAGATTGTGACGGGGGTGGGAGCTGTCCTTGGCAATACTGCGCGCCCTTCGCAGGCAGCGCTTGTGCTGGACAGTCTCGATGGTGGGGAGGGGTCAGCCGGTGATGCGTTGGGCCGTCTTCACGACTCTCTGTAGTGCTGTCCTGTCCAAGGCGGTGCAGTTGCCATGTGATGTGCTGTGATGCAGTTGGTCAGGATGCTCTCGATGGTGCAGCGGTAGAAGTTCACCACGATCTGAGAGGAGAGATGTACCTTCTTCAGTCTCCTCAGGAAGAAGAGGCGCTGGTGAGCCGTCTTGACCAGGACGGAGGAGTTGAGGGACCAAGAGAGGTCCTATGAGATGTGAATGCCCAGGAACTTGAAGCTGGTGACACACTCAACCTCCGTTCCATTGATATGGATTGGGGAGTGTGTGACCCCCTTGG
>OMOU01000665.1:0-11041 GCA_900312585.1 Malacocephalus occidentalis
TTCAGCCTCTCTGGTTCCTGCTCTACTCTCTCTCTAGTTCTGTGTCTGCTTCCCGGCCCCCTTGGCCAAAGGGGAACCTGTGATCCCTTCTGGAGCAAGGGTGTAGGGGCCCCAGGGCCCCTAACTGTAGCCAGGTAAACAGCATCCCCCTTAGACACGCTCTCTGACTGCCCGCCTACCAGTCTTACAGCAGGATGAACGACCGGAGCATGCTGTAGTGGTCTGCATGTGTCTATATATATAGCATTAGCTTAATATACTGTATAGCTTGTACCCTTCAGAGTGTATCTGCAGGGGGGCTCATGCAGTAGTTGACCACGTGTGCGCGTCCTGTGATTCCAGGCCGACTCCATTCTGTACGCAGAGTTCTTGATGTGGAGGGAGCGGCCGAGCGTGGACCGCGCGTCTGCCTTCCTCAGCCGCGTCTACAGAGAAGACATTGGCCCCTGTCTCTCCTTCACCAGATCTGAGGCGAGAACCGTTTGATTGTTGATGGAAACTTGTTTGTGCTTTCCTTCCCCGTTCCCCCTTTCGGTCCAGCTGCTACCGCTCATCTACTCTCGCTTCTCATTCGCGGTGGCGCAATGCCGGACGAGCGTTCTCTTGCCGTGAATGAGTCACTCTGTGTGTGTGTAACACGTTCTTCTTCTTCCGCAGCTTTCCCAGTCCGTACAGAGTGCGGTGGAGAGCAACTCCTTGAGCATCGAACCCGTGGCCATGTCCGCCGTGCCGATGGTCAAAGCCACGGCCGTGGAGTGTGGGGGTCCCAAGTGAGTAGGCGACCCACACACACTTCAGCCTTCCGTACGCCACGACGTGCATTCCCTCTGTGCTGTTGTTCCTTCAACATCTGCTTCCAAGTAATCCAGAAGTCTCCACTTGGCGTAAATAAAAAAAAAAAGTTTAAAAAAACCACACAAAAACCTCCAATCTTTTTCTTTTCTCCAGTGGCTTTAGGGCAACAATAGAGACGTAAGTCCTCTCACAAACCAATGGTGGTTTGATGTTTTCACTAACCCAAATGTGCATGGTAAATGGTACACTAAAATGCAACCGTGTCATCCTTCAGATTTTTGCCCCGGTGATTTGGTTGAAAACCCGGATTTGCTTGAGTTTGCATAACACTGAAATGCATCACCGCTAACATTTTGGGACTAACATTGCATCTCTTGTTTCTTGCCGCTTCCCGCCTGAGCGATGGCCTCAAGTCACACCGTCGAGCTGAATTCAACATTGACAAAAAAACAAACCTATGACCCAGCGCTGCTGTCACATGAGGCGTCCATTGTCTTGCCGGCTATAAATGTGCGTTGCTCTGGTTCCACTATAGCGGCCAGTAGTTTTCCGTAGTTAACCCACCGCGTGCTTCTCTCGCCCCGACAGGAAGTGTGCATTAAGCGGCATGTCCCGCCTCTGCCGCCATCGCATCAAACTGGGGGACAAGGAGAGCTACTACTACATCTCTCCGTCTAGTCGAGCACGGGTACCCTCCCCTTCGCTTCATCTTCTCCTCTAGACGTCATTGGACACCGTGCTGCCCGAGGGACACTGTGTAATATGTGACCTTGTTTTCCATGTTTTCAGATCACCGCTGTGTGCAATTTCTTCACCTATATCCGTTATATCCAGCAGGGCCTCGTGAGGCATGACGGTGAGTTTAAAATAAACGAATAGCTAAAGACAAACAACAAAAGCTCTACTGTACCTTGCCAAAAACCATCTATACATTTTTTTAACTTCATCTATTATATATATATATTTTTTTTACATATATTTAAAAATGTTTCTAATTGTTATTGTGGTATTGTACTTCAGTCATTTCCGTCTGGTAGCAGTAAAGTCAAGTCTTATCTTATCGTAACCTTGACAATTGCGGTCATGCCAATGCTAAGCTACGCTAATACCTGGTTCCTCCTGGTTCCCCCCTCCTGCCCCTCTGTTGTTTTCCCCTCTGCTGCCCAGCTGAACAGATGTTCTGGGAAGTCATGCGTCTTCGCAGGGAGATGACGGTGGCCAAGTTAGGTTTCTACTTCACTGACCAGGGTTAGGAGAAGACCAGCGCTGACAAGCACACTGTGCAGTGGTGCAGCGCGGCCATAAAAAAGATCACAGTGCTCACAGAGAGGACGTGCCGATACTAGTCTAGGCTCAGCAAGCAGTTGATGATTAATTTTGGTAGTGTGGAGGCTAATGCTTTGCGTTTAGTTCAACGAACAAGGGAAGAGTGTTTTGAGATCACTTCTGGCACGGCGGATTGGAGTTTTATGTCACCCAATAGTAGCAGGAATATGCTAAATATTCTGCTACATCACACAGATATGCAAGTGTGATTCCTTTGCTCTCTCTGAGGACACAGGTTGGCTTTTGTTTGACTTGGTGAATTGCCAAATATGAATTTCCAGCGCACATCAGGATTTGGTACGTAGGCCTGTGCCACGTATCTGGACTGTTTAAAATGCTCACCATAACCCAGAAATGACAAGATGAAATATTTTGGATATCTTTCACTTTTATTGTTTACCACTGAAGTACCACTAATTGTTATGGTCTGTTGGAAGCACCACAGAATGAGGAGTATCTTCTGTGGCTCACAAATGACCTTCTGCACTCCAGTGTGTCTGTAAGCATTCAGTCCCCGGAAAGATCTGTGAATGGGATATAATAATAATAATATTAATAATAATAATAAAAAAAACGATTTTATGTGCATGCTTGTTGTAAGATGTAGATTTACTCATGTAATCAATTGAATATGTTGGATGAAGTCCAGCATTCTATACTCACAAATTAGAAAAACAAACTTTTATATTTGTAATATTCATTTTTTTTCTCTTCTTAATATTGCAATACGCACAACCATTGGCAACGACAGTCTAGCACTTTGAAAAGCAACACAAGCATATAAGCCATAAAGTACTACACCATTTGTGCACGAGCACAGTGGAAAGCCATCATATGCAGTCGTGAGGAAATATTTCTGTGTGGATGTTATCAACATCATAGTATAAAAGGTGTTTTTGAAGTTAATACTGAAGGTAAAATGTAATAAACTCAAGTGCAATAAGTATAGTATCCAAGACTTTCAAATGTGTTATCTCAAGTGAGTTGACATATTTGTTCACCTCCAATTGTGTACAGTCAATAAAGACAACTATTGTACCATAACTAGGTTACATTTTGGTTTGCTGCAATTGCTGCTGCTGTTTTGGTACAGGACTCCTGATGATCAAGGAAGCTCGCACATGGGTTTATTTGTAAACTTGCATACAGTGGCTATATAGTGGTATAGGAGTACCACACTACTGTGACTCCGTGTCCTGCTCCGAGAGAGAAATCCGAAACCAGGTTTTACCATTTCATTTGCCATGAGATTCAGGTCATCACCGAGAACTGCTCAGCTACCCTAATGTCAAAGTTTTTTTTAGGTTTTCTTTTTTTTTTACCTCACCCACACCTGTAGTTGCCTAACTGGTTTAGGAGAGGGGAAAACCTATCACTGAGCCCACATTCTTCCGCTACTTGACTGACTCATGTGTATTTAAACATCGGTGGTTTCTGCAGAAACTCCTCCTGGCCAATAGTCTTGCAGTATTTAGCCGCTGACAGTGACGCAGCGTGTCGCCTGAGAGGAAGGACCGTGACGTCATACCCGGTGACGTGAAGCGCTGTAGAAACGACTGTTGAGAATCAAAAAGTTGCAGCCCTAAGTCAACTGCACGGCATGAATGCGTTGAGGCGTGTTTCACCTTGGCTTGACTCGCTGGACGAACCAAAGTCAAATGAGGCCAAGTGAACGCCTACTGTTCTTGGGTAAATGAGAACAATAAATACAATGGATATGATTCACGTACTTTTGAAAGCTGAATGTGGATTAGCTGTTCCCCTGGCAACATCCATCGTTCACCAGTTCCTGTTCCTTTGGGAAATATCTGAAACATCATAAAGACAAAACAGTGTATCAAAGCAGCACTTTAATAAGCAACATGTCAGCAAACATTTATGTCTTTTTACTTCACTTGTTTTTAGCTTAAACAAAAGGCCTTACTACAATATATGTGTATTTGGAGTGTGTGTTGTTGTTAGTGTCTAGTTTAAAGGGGACATATTATGTCACCAGGTGTGAGTGTGATTAGACATTGCAAGCTGTTTCACAATTGCCACGAGACTACCGTCTAGTGACATCACAAGTGGGACGAGTGGGAATGTCCACTTAGATGTATGATTAATAGACCTGTCGATGCACACAGGTGCATCACCACACACGCACCCACTCCACAATGTAGTGTCACTAACAGACTGTAACAACCGTACGATAGCACCCCCTACCTCCTGTACCAGACCATGACCAGAGCCAGTACGATGGCTCCTCCCACCGCCGCTGCAACAGCACCCACCACAGATGCTACAGACAACGAGGACGGATTCTGATCTGGAACAAAGAGAAACCACTAATATATACACACACACAAAATCAGGCAGAAAGACAAATAGAAAATAAATTAGAAGAACAGACAGTCAGAGAGATAAAAACAGAGAGAGACAGATAGAGACATTAGATAGATTGGCAAGCAGACAGACAGATAGATCGAATCCCACCTGTACAAATGAAGGAACCTGACATGTTGATACAGTGCATATTTGTGGGGCATGGAGACATCGGGTCCATGCATTCGTTAACATCTGAAATGACATACAATCAGTTGTATTATCACATTGTAATTGCATGCTGTAAATGATTGACATATCCAGCCATAACTGCAGTCCAGCAGTTTTTCCAGGTAAGATAAAAGCCTGATTTGTCCACATGGTTTAGAAACTTAAGTGAGTGAATTATTTGTATTCTATGTATTGAAATTCATAAATATGTTATATATATTGCATATTGAATATTTTCTATTCAATATTTTGTATAGCTTTGACTTTAATGTACTTAATGTAAGTACTGCACAGCTGTACAATGTATATTTTGTGTTCATCTCCTGCACCAACATTATGATACCATGACAAATGCCTTGTATGGGTAACATATTGGCCCTAAATGACAAGGACGACACTGTGATTGTTGTGATTCCTACCGTGGCAGGTAGGGGGCGCCGGTCTCCACTGCTGGCTGCCTTGGTCACAGGTGACCGAGGAAGAGCCGTGCAGCTTGAAGCCAGAGTGGCACTGGAAGAGAATCACGGAGTCACACAGCAGAGAGTAGCCATACTGGATCCTTGGTATGACCCCGCACCTGGGGTCTTAGCGAGGGAAAGTTAATACATACGGGTAAAGATTGAACAAAATAAAAATACATAGAAATCACACACAAAAAATCTACTAAAGTCTATAAGGGTTAAGGTGACGTCAAGCCGGGAGGTTGTGGGGTTTAAACTCCAATGTCCACAGTGTACCTGTCGGCATCCCTTGAGCAAGATGTGTGTGTATCTGCTCATTTATGACATAATGACACTGAAAACGATGACACTGAAAGTGTCTGCTTAATGGCTAAACACTTCAGGCTGGACATAAGAGTTGAACTGGCTGTTTATTGTGTATGACTACCATACATAATAATCTGTGCGGGTTTTCCTGCCGCGGGTTTTTGTTCCTGTACCGGCGTCTGGTTCCTTCCAGGGGCCGAGGTCCAGCCGGGGGATGCGCGGGTGGGCGCAGGGCAGCATGGCGTCTGCGCTCTCCGTGCGCGAGAAGGGGTCCGCTGGGACGTGCTGGACGTGACTATTGTCACAGATGATGCGCGCGAGAGAGGCGCTTCGCAGGCGCCGTCGCTGGGCAGCGGTGAGAAGCCCCTCCCTCTCCCACCAAAACCTTGAGACGGACACACAGCTCGTGTTTTATGTGTTTTATACTTTCTGCTTCTAATTTAACTAAACAATGTGTCAAAAAGTATTTATACATATATATATGAATGATGTATTAATTACACTGAATATAGTAGTATACTGAATATACTCAATAACAAATACATTGATAGTTAATGGAAGAATGTGTAAGCATCATAATAATATAACTGTATAATAAGTTAACTGTATGATCTTGGTGAGTATAACATGTTGATACATTGGATAACATGAGCTCAATATAAATACATTTGATCGTATAGCATGAGCATGCATTCAGGCTTGACCTGTCTCCATCTCGCAGGGCTCTGAACTGTTTGGCCAGCAGGCAGGCCAGCAGGGGCCCCACGCGGCCCCCAGGCAGCGCCGGCTCAGAGATGGCCCCCACCCAGATGTCGATGTTGCGCGGCGTGCCATACAGCTCCAGGAATTTCTGCGCCAGGGCCAGGTTTCCCAGGATGTGGGCCAGGTCCGTGGTGGTGTTGGGAACGGAGAGGCCACAGAACTCCCGCCATGAGCTATATCCTGGCAACCACCAGATAGGGTAGACAGGACAGGGAGCTTTATATTTAATCATTTAGCCGATGCTGTGAGAGAGCGGAGAAATATCATAGGAGCGAGACAACGTTTTTGGGAGTGATAACTCCCAATACAGTGCATCCCAACAGATTTAGCTGAGTAGATTATAGATCTGAAAGTACAAATGAAAGACACTGTGGCTACCGGGCAGTCCGTGGTCTCGCCCCCTCTGCAGGTTGAGGGCCCCCAGGTCCAGGGGCATCCCGCCCTGGGCCTGGAACAGCCGCTCGGTCAGCTCCTCCACCATCATCTGCCCGGGAACCTGCAGCTTTGCCGGGGACAGCAAGAGGCCCCGCAGCACAGGGTCCACCCCACCTGGCCAGGAGAGAGCGAGAAGTAGAGAATGACGGGAAGAGGTAGAAAGAGAGACAGATTGAAAGACGGAGAGAGGGAGAGAGAGAGAGCAACACACATCAATTTCAGCATATCAGTGATGAAGGACTTTGCACCGTGACTCTGTGCTTCGTTTCACCTTCCTGCACGACTCTCCAGGAAGCAAACAGGGAATGATGCAGAGGCAGCGGAGGATGCTGCGGGTCCAGGCCGTATCCCGGCCCCAGCCTCGCCACGATTGGCTGAATCGTGACGTGCGCAAAGCGGAACGCAGCGGCGGCAAACGCGTTGGCGACGCTGGGGTCCACGTCCGGGTTATACCCCTCGTAAGGGGGCATGAGGTCAGCGATAGCACTCTCCCCCAAAACCCGAGGTAGATAGTGGTCCCATGTTAGGATCTGGAAGAGTCAGGGTTGTATTGTTTGGTGAAAATGCAGGTACTTCCCGTATAGTTGCAGTGGATCCAAGTTAAAAGGCCTATTAGTTGGTCCAAATGAACAGGACTGAGACATCATTCATCCTGTATGAACCAGCTTGTTGGCCCTTACCTGATGGATGGCCCCCATGATCTTGCGAGCCTCCTGATAAAGGGTCTCGGGGCTCCAGTGGGGGTTGAGCCCATGCAGCTCCTCAACCAATCGGTTGTGCTCTCTCAGAAACACAGTGTGCAGCGTGATCATACCCAGGTGCTCATTGGCTCTGGAGTCCCCTGAAAAGACATCACGGTAATCCTCACCCTGACCAAAGCCTCAATAAAAACCAGCCAAGGTGTATATCGCAGTATATTTGTTCACTTGTTTTTTGCTTTTTGGCATCTTACCGGCTTGAAAACAAAAAGTGGCGTTGTCGTGGCGCGGCGACCGGTCCTGTGGCTCTGTGACGGAGGAGAAGTTCCCTCCCTTGCGAGGACCACAAGGGTCCAGGCGAGCCTGTGGGGAGCGGCTCAGGAAAGGCATGTAGGCCAGGCCGTGGTCTGAGTGCTGCAGGTTGAGGGCCAGCGAGCCCAGGGGAGAAGAGTGGTTGCGCAGGGCGGAGGCCACGCCACCGGAGCTGCCGTACACCATGCTGGCGTCCACGTACGAGGTGATGGCGTTGAGCTGCTCCCTGTGGCCGCCGGCCAGGGTCCCCCTGCCGCAGCTGGGGGCCGAGCGGAAGAAAGGCATGCAGCTCTGGAGTCCGGTGCGAGGGTCCGAGGACGGGATCTTGGAGAAGATCAAGGGGAAGATGGGTGTGATGAAGCACAACCGTGGCAAAAAAGTAACCTTGATAATTTCACACAAACATATTTCATAGTCTCTACAAAATAAACCAATCTTCTACTCAAGGTCAACCCAAGGTTTAGTTCCTTCTAAAGCCTGTATCTCTTAATTTGGTCTGTTTTTGGAAAAGTTAGCAAAAAGGTTAATATGGCCACAGTGTCCAAGTAACACATTACAGAGTCTGAGCCCGCAGCTCCAGAGGAGGCCCAAGGAGAGCAACTCCTTGTGTGAATGAGCCTCACCTGGATAGGGAAGCAGGGCGTGTCCCGGCTGCAGGTGCGGGTGCAGTCCACACCTGTCTTAAAGGCCGCCGTGCTTGGGCTCTGGGGCGTGAGGACCAGGTCGTGGTCTATCCACTGGCCCCACTCCACCAGCAGATGGGACAGAGTAGAGTCCAGGGAGATGTTGTCATTGTGTGTGTACAGCACCTCCTGGGACACCAATCGAACCTGAAAAATAAGTCAATTGTCATTTAGCAGATGCTTTCATACAACGCTAAGCACAGGGCATTCAGATACATGGTATTAATGGCCAATATGTATACCGTGGATCTAGGGGTGGTTGGATGACCCAAAGTCTTACCGGAGGAAGACGGAAGCTGCTGTAGGTGTGCTCCGGGTCCCAGCCTCTCGGCATGCCCACTGTGTCCTCATAGTCTGGCTCCAGCCAGCGAGAGTAAGGAGTGTTCGCAGCGCCCCAACTCGGATGCTGTCTGAGGTGAGGGCAACAGTGGGACGTAAGGATGGCAACAGGAACAGATGGCAAGGCAAAGGTTATATCAATTTACCATTCATTTTGCAGGCACTTTTCTCCTCTTAGGGTGAATTCAGATACATGTCATTAAGGAGCAGGTAGGGGTGCATCTTGCTTAAGAATGCCTAGAGGTAGACTGCAGATACTAACCCTAAGGTAGACTTTCTGTCTGGAACCACTAAAAGCCCAAGCGATGCCTGAATTAGAAGAGATTGCTCAAGTCATGATTGAGAGCGCTGACCTGTTGTTGCATTCCCCCGTGATGGATCTGTATCGCTCGGACAGACAGTCCGTGTCACAGCGCATGGTCTTCAGCTCAGAGGAGCATCCAGTCACCTGCAGCAACTTCTCCACGTCTCCGTCACTCAGCAGCTCTTCGGGGACACGCGGACAAGAATAGTGTTTTGCTCTTTTCGGAAGACAGGCCCCTGGGCAACAGCTTCTGCTCAGTTTCTGCCTTTGTTTATTTGATTGACCATACTTTACTCTATGTATTACTTCAAAATTAAGAGTTGTTTTCAACAAGGTACCAGACATTCATTTTCCTTAACATAGTAACTTACTTTGAACTTTGATCCATCCACTGCTTCAAGCAGACCAGAATAAGACTGTGTCCCAAATAATATGTGTTTGTTACACTTATACTATGCCTGGCTATATTGTTTTGTTCAATGTGTGTTTCAATACCGCTGTGGCTCGGTTGGACCATGGTGTGAGTGTAGACCATCTCTCTGATCAGCTCCACTGTGTTGTCCAGGAGCTCAGCCGCCTGGATGTGAGTCCTGGTTCTGGGTTCTGTCTGTTTGAACTGGGCCAGGAGGTCGCTGGGTCGCAGAGCCCCTTCAGACAAAGACATCTTCACTCTGGCAGTAGACCAGGCACAGTGGAAAATGATGATCTTTGTCTGTTTATCTATGATCTTCTGTGTTGGATATAACTGCCTGTGTGATTGAAATCTAGAAGGGGTCCATGATGATGAATTGAATCAGGATGCATAATATAGAAGTACAAAGCATGTAAAATGTACCTTTCGCTCGTTCGCGTGTAAGCAGCATCAGTTAGTTCCATCGCTCTTCGAAGAGCCTCCTCGACAAACTGGGATCCCAGATACACAGTCTCTAAGATAAGAACAATCAAAGTCAAATTTTGTAACCATTGGCAACACTATAAAGCTTGCTTTTCAAGGGTCAAACGGTTCAAACCTGAGCTATTGTGGAAAACTTTGATTGAAGAAACACACTGAGGCAAAGACAGGAGAAGAGCCATGGCAAACAGAGAGATGGTAACCTAGGGAACAATGAAAGATCAAATATCAAAAACTCCTCCAGGCATGGTACACACATCCCATTTGAACCACCAAAATACACGCCAGAGGGAGTAACTCCCACAGAAACCACTTTTCTCAGATGCCTGATGCTTAATAGATTGATAAAAGCAATAATAGAGCTACACATGTCCAGTACCTGCCTTGTTTCAAGACCCCGGTCCAGCAGATCAGTTCAAATCATCCAAAAATAAAAGAAGTCACTTACCATGAGTGCTGATCGGCTCGGCCTCTACACCGTGGATATAAGATTCAAAATGTGCATCACTTTGATACGAGTGACACAGTAATATGTCCTAATAATAATAATAATAATAATAATATCCTACTACCATCCCACGAATGTAATGGTCTTCCCTGTAAGGGCAGCTAATGTGTTTGGAAGCCCAGCCCAGTGTTGTGATTCAGTATTTGCTCAGGTGTGCATGTTAAGGCAGTCTTTTATACAGCAGCGATGTGGCCAACAGGTATGTGCAGAATCCCTTATCTCTGTGACAGCCGGTCCACATCAAACAGCGGCCCCACCGCCTCGACCTAATAACCTTTCAAATCAAATCTGTACCGCTGCCTCTTGCTCATCGTTGAAACACATCTGTCACAGTCTCGCCATTTCCAGTATATTCATCACAGTCCATCTGCCTCCAGGTAGGAGCAAATATTTGACCTCAATGCAATCAACCAATAAGACACTGCTGTGCAGTTATTTTGTTTGATTTGGAGAAGTCGACAAGATTTAATTCAAAACCACGTGTCAAGTAAGGTTTTTTAATCTGCATTAGCATTTAAGAGAATATCTCAATGCAAGAATTCAATCATGTTCATGAAGAAGTAGCCGAAACACACAAGTCAAACAGAAAATGTATCAATCATTATTTTGTATTTAATAACAAATGACACATCAACATCTTTACTACATGCCAACATGTTCTCTGATCTGATCGCACCTCAGCCAG
>OMOU01000668.1:0-11043 GCA_900312585.1 Malacocephalus occidentalis
ATTGTCTGGACGACGCCAGCGACAATCGCAATCATGTCAAAGAAGCCCTCGAAATAGAAACGCCAAATCCAGTTGAAGAGATAGAGGGTCCGATAGAGACCCAGGCAGAACAGGTAGTGGGTGGTGATTGTCTCCGCCTCCCCCGTCTTGCTGATCATGAAGAGCTGTGGGAGAATGGCCACAGACTCCAAGTAGATGGAGAAGGTCCACAGGATCTGAGGGACAAGACAGGGGATAGAGGTCAAAGAGTGGCAGACGCAGCTTGACGACCGCAGCTTCCTTGACAAGCGAGACGCGACAAACCTCAAGCAGGGAGAAGTCGTGGTTGATGAGGACAGCCAGGCCTCCGACCGGAACCACCAGGAACTCCACCCTAAAGCTGTCGTGGTTGCCGTCATATGTCGCCTTGAACTTCATGTAGATCAGGTAGACGGTGGCGAAGGCACATCCAATGTAGATCATCTGAGGAAAGAACACCACGCTTAAGTTTAGTTATTCTTTTTTATATATACATTTAACTTTCAGTTGAATGGGTCAAAAATAATAAGGCACTTGCCTTCATGCATGTGTTGTATAGGGAGATGAAGGAGGTGAGGAGATCCAGGTATCGTGTGGTGAACACCAGTGCAAACAGAATTTGACTCTTTCCAGAGATGCCTTGAAAACAAATCAACAGTTTAGAGAGCAGAAGGTGACAATCAAAAGTCAAGGTGGAATGAGATGCATTCTTCTTTTTTTTTGCAGTTGGTAATCTCGGGGTTGGAAGTCTAGACCGCCACGTCAGAAGTTCCAGAGTAGCAAAGTTAGCGTTACTGGTGCGTTGCAGTTGAAACCGGAAGTCGGAATTGGCGGTTTCCAAGTCGGACGTTTCAGGGGAGAGTGCTCCCTGAATTCGGAATTCCAGAACCCCGTTCCCTCTGACTTCTGTCAACCCATTTGTTTTCGCTGTTGATTGGGTTCTTCCGAGTTGGAATTCAGACTTGAGGGGGCGTACCCCCTGAAACTTCCCCCTCGGAAACCAAAAGTGTCGACTTCCAAGTACAACTGGAACGCACCGCGCCATTACACAGCAGCAACAGTGGCTCGATCACATTCCCACCAGTGTTAACTCAAATTATATACAAGTGCCTCGTGAACACTAATAACGGCGTCCATTGATTTGAGCACACGGTTGTTTTTCAAATCACATATAGCTATCTAGGGTTGACGATTGGAACGAAACCGCTTAGCTAGGTAGCTAACTAGTGTAAAGAGCTAGCAGACAGTTAGGAGCTAACGCCAAGCTGCAGCAAACTACAACTGCATGGAGCTCCAGTTAATCGGCTGTGCGCATCAATGTAACCAAATGTAGACTGTACAAATATGGATTATTTGACATGAATGCCTAATATGTCACTGGGACACGTCCCATCGTAGCGGTTAGCATCCCATCTAGTAGCCAGCATCCAAATGAATGGGAAATCCACCATTGACGTTAATTGGCGAACCGAGAGGTTGATTTCTCTGCAACGTACGGCAAAGCAAGGGTACGTCTGTCCCTACGGTTAGTGGACCGGTTGGGTTACCTGCACACGATCTGGTCTTCCAGATCTTCAGTAATAAAATGATGATGGCAGCCAGATGGGAAAGATCCCCCGTCAATCTGAAGACGTTCATGGATGCGATTTAAAATGGTTATCCCTTTAAAACTGGATATCCGTTTTCAGTGAGGAGACTTGTTCGTTATTGCGCCTAAAACTAAAAACGCCACAACTTTGTCCGAACAAGTCGGCGGCCAACGTAGTGCATTAGGTTAAAAAAAATAATATGGCGAGTAGCAGTCGACGTGGAAGGGGGCGTGTGTTAACCCGTGGAAGGGGGCGTGTGCTACCCCGCGGTAGGGGCGTGTGCTACCCCCAAAGAGAGAATTTGATTGGTCAAACAAGCCCCCTTGTGTCGTTCGTGGCGGGTCGCAGGACTTTATTCTCAGTCACTTAAAATGTACCCAATCGAATCTTATGCACAATCGATCACCGAATGTGATCGATTATGGACTTATTGTTGATGTATTCATTCATTGGCCTACATGCATTTTCACAAATTCACGATTTACACACATGTCACCTTCAAGCCTGACACACAAAATACTAAATTATGCAAAAATGCATAAAGGATTCGTAAATGTAGTCTCATAACGATGGCTCTATTTGCTCCACACTCGTGACGGGCATATTGGAGCATCTCCTCAAGAGGCACAAAACTATGGCTTACACATGTGTCAAATTCTAACACTTTCTTATTTACACGGGTTATTTCAGATATTTCAGGCTGCAGCAAATAGCTAAATATACACACCAAAATGTACATTTACATTTGTTGCATTAATGCGCTGTTGAGAAATGTACTTTATCTGTCACTATGGATAAAAGCGTCTGCCAAATGCCCTAAATGTCAATACATTTTCTGCGAACCAGTCAACACTGTTCACAAACAAATGTGCTAATTGGTTCCACTGACAAAGAACCAGATGAACCTGAGTGAAAAACAAACAGGACATTGAAGAGAAGTAATTTGAACACACTCTCATTTCACCGTGCTAAAGTACATTGTTTTATTGTACTCTGTTTGCGGTGAAAGATTAATATTATTCAAAGCCGCAGATGGAATATGAAAGGAGCTGCACACTTTGATATTCTTGCCAGGGATTTCATGTTTACTTAAAAAAGCAAAAAGACAGTAAAGAGATGTGTTTTTACTGGGGGGGGGGGGGCAGTGGAGCCAACCACAGGCCTTCTTAAGTTAGATTTTTATGGTCTTGGTTGTTGGAAAAGAGTGACTAATTTCGTGTAGACTTGAAATACAATGTTTGAATGTTGTTTTGAGAGTCTGTGATTATAGGCTATGACAAAATATGAAATATCTAAAAGATTCATAGATTTGAATAAATGAAAGTTGGCACTATTCCAATGCTTTGCATAACTAGTTTTAACCATAAATCCCATAATATAAAATACATATTGAATAAGAAATGATATGATTCCCATAAAAAAGTATTTCTATCATCATTTTCCTTTTTACGACTATAGCCATTCCCTGCATGCACAGCAGGGGGCGCCCCCATGCAGGCAATCTTAAAATGAGTTGGAAAGACCTCAGACAGAAATAATGGCGCGACATTGCAGAGGACCTATGGGGTGTAAAACTGCAAAAACGAAGCCAATAAAAAGTAAAAAAGTACCTAAATAATTAACCAAGAATCTAGCAGCAATAACTTCTTCTTTAGCTGTGACCCAGTCTCGCCAGTTGATCCATCTGTCTTTGCAATCACCATGGCAATGAAGGGTGGCAAGAGGAGAGAGAACGTGTGAGTGAATGTGTACAGAAGAAAAGGGATGGGGAGAGAGAGGGGAGAGAGAGAGAGAGTGTGAGGGAGAGAAACTATACGATAGAAAGTGAGTAGAAGTGGGATTCAGATTCAGAGACGACTGTCTCTGGGACTGTGAAGAGGGAGAGGGAGAAGGAGAGGAGAGAAGAGAGATATTCAGCATTGTGCTGTGTTTTGCCGCCGGACATGCATTTCAGCTGGGTCGCACTGTTCCTCTGCCTCGCCGGGGTCAAGGTGGAACGGGTGTGGGCCAAACGACAGACAGGTGAGCTTCGCTTAGATCCTGCCATCTCTCTCTCCTCCATGCATTTTGTCTTGCCCTGTCCTCCAACATCTATAAAGTCTCATCGTGTTCCGATTTTAAACCTACTACCTGTATAGATTGGAATCTGAGCATCATTTATTTGCTTTTTCCCCTATCCTATTTTGAGGATAGAGGATACTAGAATTTCTACATGAGAACAAGTGGAAATATATGGGTTATGAGGAACCATATACCATCGTTATCTAGCAGTGACTGCCAGTGACTGCTGGGTAGAGTAAGTGGGTCGCGAGGGCGTTTTCATATGCCAAACTTTAATCTTCAGAAAGAAGCCTGTGAGCTAGCGAATGTGTCAACATAAATCCATGTTTGTCTGGCGCACTATTTAATTGCGATTAGCTCCAATTGTTGCAGTTCATTGTTCACTCCATCTTTAACAGTGCATAGAGGCATTGTTGATAACTGCAATATTGGTCCCACTGACCTGCAAGGATATCTGCACCAGTCAAGGAATATCATATGTTATTCTCCCCAAACCAGACCAACAGGCATCAGACAGGAGGTATTGAGACTGGATGACATTTAGTGCAGATCCCAAAAAAGAAAATGACCACGGGCAGCGGGCACTGACCATGTTCTGACCAAAATAAATAGCTTTGTGTACTCTGTTATTTGTTGTGGCTGTTCCATGGCATGCCATCTCTTTTTCATTTAAGCAATTTAACCTCCTCCCACTGTCTGGAGGACCAGTGGTTTGAGAGGTCTTAACCTCTTTTAACGAAAATAATCCCAAAAAAGAATGGGGCCAAAATGAACAGAATAATTTACACTCAGGTTGTGAGTTGTGACGAGACAGCTGTGCATGTTAATGTACATAGCGTCTTCTACTTGAATGCAATTCAAACCACAGGAATTTTTATGGAGCTGGGGACCTATCTAACAATAGTCTACCATTTAAAAAAAACAAAAAAAACAAAACCCTATTCCACAAGCATGTGCCTGACTCTAAACAGCAAGCCACAAACACACATATTTAGATGTAGTGCTCCCCTCTTGCAACACCAGAATCTGACAAACCTTATCAGCTGGTATCAACCCGACTCGGGGACTCACTGGAACCATGTTCGGTTGGACTTCGTTGGACAAGGTGCTTGTGCGTTCGTGGTGCAGTGCGCTACAGCAGCTGTGCACGTTATTTCCTGGCACTTCCAGGTACTTATTAACGTATTCTCCCGGCCAGGAGACTCACTGGTGACGCTGGGTGTCAGTCAAGCCATAATAGGCATATGGTTACGTCCTTATTTATACATTTTAGAGTTAAAACAATACACAAGACGGTGAGTGCAGTTCACTGCCATGTCCTCCTCGTAATGCTTCACACCTTCATATCCTTATGAATGGTTATCCTGTTTCTACTATCCTTCTGTCCTTATTTATTTGGTCTCTTTCTACTCTATACAGTCCACTTGCAGCCTTCCTACCAGACCGTAAAAACACAGAGCCCCCAAAGGACCAGAATACATTCTTGTAGCAGGTGATGACCTCAGCACTGACGTCTTCAGAACACTTTGTATCCGTTACTCAGAATCTGAAACAGGGATAGCTTTTCATTGTTGGGTTCAAAGCGCAAGCATTTACTTTCGATTTATACGATTAGCATCCTCCATAGAAACGTAATTTTAGGAGCGGCTAAACATTTTTTTTATTTTTACATGGTCATGATTGATTACGTTTATGAGAAACAGCTCTCGTGCAATGTTTTGGATTTGATGGAAACTCCCCTTGTTATCAAAACAATATTCTCACATGTTCTCACACCACTGGATTCTTGGAACTGTCGAAAGGGTCGAGACGCATTTCCATTGTCAAACAATAAAAAACCACTCCTAAATTAAAAAAACAAACAAAAAAACACACACCAGTCAATCTGGGCACGGCATCTCGTCTCTACAGATGCATGTTGCTCTCGGGGGAATCAGTCGGTGAATCTACAGCGTGTATCTGGGTCATAGTCCTGGGGCAGTGCCAGGTCTTGCAGCCTCTCCTCAGGAAAGGGTGTGTTTTCGCCCTCAGAAAAACTCAAGAAAATGTTGTGGTCAGGTAAACCCGTCTGTTTTTTTTTTTTTTTTAATGCAAGACAGAATGTATTCCTTGCTCGTGTCAACTTCCACCACTGTGGCTTTACTTTTATTGGAAGAATTTACTATCAAGATGAAGTGCTTTTGGTTACACACTCCCTCCCCATGGAGTCCCATTGTAAAATGAAATTGTAAATTAAAAGTGGAATTCTGCTTGTCATGCAACCCTTTCCTCTCACCGATCAGACAGTTTAACGTTGGCTTATGGAATGCAAAAACAAACTGCATGTCTTGATTGAGTCAAGATATAGGCCTAGGCTGAATCTTATTGAAACTGCCATTTATTAGCGTAGAAATTCCATCAGTTCTACATAGAGTAGAGTGGGATAAGTCTGGTTTGTGCATCCAATGCTCATTAGGCAAATGTGTGCCAAAGTCACAATTTTAGGTTGCACATGTTGTGTAACCCTTTGTTAAAAGACCAACTGAAATGATGATGACTCCATTACCATGTGTTCACGGGGGAGGCACATAACACAGCTAGTTAAAATGGAGCCGTTTGGAGACCATGCTTTCAGATACACACGGCAAACACGCAAAGTTTGAGGTTGGATTTTATTTCTATTATTCCATACAAACTTCTTTGCACACCTGCCCACAATTCAACAATAACGTCATATACACAGCAGCCAAATACATGGATATGATTCACAAACATGCATATTTTGAACCATGCTCAAGAATCTCCACCTTGCGTCTCAGAACGGAGTCGTCGCGTGGACATCTGCGCTGTAAGAAATAATGCAAAGTACAACAAATAACAGACCGACAATTTCCACAAGATCACATTAACGCGTGTTAGAGCGTAAAGCTTTCTGGACAGATCATGAAGAGGATCGCCAGAACGTGCCTTACTGCTCCATTTGATCTGCTCACAATCAAACGATCTCGCAGAAGCGACCAGAGCAGCAGAGACGAACTCTTCGCGGCAGCCGGGCAACCACGGCGTGTTTCTGGCGCTTCTGACGAGAACAATAGAGCATGGCGGGGTGTTGTTTCACGCTTTTTTTAAACAAAAAATATATGCATTTTCCCATCGCCACCTCATGTAGTTCACTGAAAGCGGGAGACAAAACAGCGAACGCACAGTACAAGAGGCTATTAGAATGTAGGGTTAGATTAAACACCCCGCGCGCAAAGACCGGAAATGTCCGGGTATATATAGCATACGTGACGTCATCGTCGTACCGTAATGTCTTGAAAATGGCGAAGGACAATGTTTTAGAATGGTCGTAAATATCGTAAAATAGGGCGTACGCCACGTCCTACAATACATTATCTTCTTCTTCTTCTTCTTCTTCTTATTATTATTATTATCTTGAATTTGGGTACAGCATACACTAAAAAGACTTCCTCAGTTGCATAATACAGTATAGCCCACCTGGTAAAGATCCTATATTCGCTGTCCAGTTTTGGGCTATCCTGTATATATAAACAGCATATAAATATGTACATTATATGTGTATACATTTCAGTGTGTTGAATATGCCTGACATGTGTTCTTGCTGTGCTCTGAACAGACAGCGACTACAGCCCCGGAGCCCAGAGACTAACACCGGGTGGAGACAGGAGGAGCAGGGAGGTCCACGCAGGAGATCTCACCATAGACACCCTTCCAGACAACATGACACATTTAGTGGTGAGCCTTAAATAACGCACAGCCCGCATTGGCTGCTCTACTGTTTGTAGACACGTTTAACTGCTGTTTTAAGTTGTTTTAAGTTGTTACGTTTATTTGAGGTTGAACTCTTGACCGCCCTCTGCTGGGGAGTGAGAGCTACGCCCGCCCCATGGACTGGAGTGGAGAAATGGAATACCGCCGATAGCATTAGTAGATAATTGAATCAATAACTTCTATTTAACTTCTAGTTATGTTTATTTGAAGTTCAAATCTGCCCTCTTCTGGGAAATTGAATAGATTTAGCATTTAATCTACCGTAGAATAAAATAACAAAAGAGAAGGAAACATAAAAGTTATTAAGTCCATTTCTTTGGCACCGCAAGCAAGGACATGTTTAGTCATGATGACTTCACGGAGGTTTTTAATATGTTTAATATGCTTAATATGCTGTGCCCTTCTCACTCTCTCTTTCTCTCTCTCTCCTCTCCTCTCCTCTCCTGTCTCTCTCTCTCTCCCTCTCTCTCCCTCTCTCGAAAGGAGGATTCTCGCAGCTATTACACGCAGCATAGCTTCGGCCCCGGGGACCCGCGGGCTAAGGAACTCTGGGTAGATATGGATGACCTGCACCACGGCCAAGTGAGGATGCATGGCATTCTGTCCAACGCACACAAGCAGGCGGCGGTGAGTCCACCGGCGAGCCCGCACGCACGGGGCCAGTAGAAGACACACACTGACTTTCAGAGGTAGCACATTTTACACCGTGTGCGAAGAGGCAACTGGTAAACAAGTCTGTGTAAATAGCAATGGCAAACGTTTGGCTATCGTGCTATAGCGCTAACTGCAAATTCCCCCCAATGTCTTTCTCCTCACGTAACCGTAACCGTATCCTTCCAGAGGGTCGCGCTGTCGTTCCCCTTCCCATTCTACGGACATTACCTGAGGCAGATCACCATAGCAACAGGAGGTAATTTCTTTTTCCACTCTTTTTCTCTCCAGTTCATTGGCCTCTTCTTCTCGCAGGGTCGTTGTTGTGGACCACTGTGGTGCCCCCTGAAGTGGCTTGGGGTTTTTACATCACTATTGATATTATATATATCACTGTCCACATGGTACATATCTCACCTATAGTGTATTCATATTATATTATCGTCCATATTGTACATACCTCACCTATAGTGTATTCATATGTATACTACTCTCTTAACGAAGAAGTACTGCATCAGAATAGGGTATAGGGTAGCCATACCTTATTCGTATATAGCATCTACGGCTAGCATTACTTGTGCACACTCGGTTCATACTGCATATCTTTTCTTATTTATTATATAAAACCGAATATTCTGCACCTTACTGTTTATTTCTGCATTTCTAATTCTGCATTTTGTTGTCTTGTGCTCAATGTCAATACAGTTGAATCTGAGTCTTATCTAAACGTGAACATTTTCAGGATTTATTTTCATGGGGGAGGTCACTCATCGCATGCTGACCGCAACGCAGTACATCGCACCGCTGATGGCGAACTTTGACCCCAGCTACGACAAAGAATCCACCGTGCAGTACCTGGACAACGGTAACGTATCCGATCGACCCACGTTTCCGAATGTTAGTGTTCATTTTTGTCAGAAGATATGACCTGCCGACCTTTGACACTTGACCTTTGGATGTGCCCCGGCCCACCCCCAGGGGAGGTGTTTGTGGTCCAGTGGCAGCGGGTCAGGCTTCATGGTCGGGAAGCAGACGGAGCCTTCACCTTCCAGGCTGCTCTGCACAGATCAGGAAGCATCACGTTTAGCTACAGAGATGTATGGCCCATGTTGTCTGCACCATCCTCTACAGCACCACAACAACACAAATACATATGTTAATATCTACAGTTAACCCTAATTGATAAGGCCTACCGAGTCTGATGAATCATCAATTTTACGGTATCTAATGAATTAGGTGAAGGAATATTTGTTGTTGGTAGCAGTTCAAGAGAACTTAAAATTCAATTCCAATTCCAATCTGTTTCAAGCATTCAAGGTGGCTGAGCTCATTAGGGGCAGATGAACCTCTGGTCAGGTTTGGTCATGTCACATGACCAAAAAACAAAGCCACAACGAGAGCGGACTACTGTCACATGATCACATGCAGTTATGGATGATGGTTTTTATAGTTTTGACTTCACTTTTTGTCTGCATGGTTTGCCGTCGGCCTCACTTATATTTGATTCTCTTTGCATTTCCATGTACTCCCTTGTACTCAGATTCCTTTGTCAGTGGAGCAGATACGCTCAGCTCAGCATCCAGTGAAGGCCGGCCTGTCTGATGCATTCATGGTCGTGTCCCCATCTCCCAAGTCACCAGGTCAGTCGCAGTCAAATGATAAGGCTCCGGTCTCTCTTTCCTGTCCTCCATTTTAGCCCGTCCAATGAGCTCAAAGGTCTTGATGTTTACAGCTCTATGGATAATGATATTTCTGTTGTAGATGCAAGACAACGTACAATCTATGAGTACCATCGGGTTCAAATAGACACGGCAAAGATCACAAGTCACTGTGCTTTCGAGTTTACCGCACTGCCGAGTAAGTGACGTCATCATCTTTGTTTTACCTTTGTTTTATGTTTGCTTTTCATGTTTCATGTTTAAATGAAAAGTGATGAAATCAGGGTTTGTTGAAGTTCAATCTCCAGGAGACAATATTGAATACCCAGGGTTTAATACCTTCACTTGACTGTTTGTCTCTCTCTCTCTCTCTCTCTCTCTCGCACACACACCCACCACCCACACACCAGGTTGTCTTCAACATAACAGCTGTGAACGATGCCTGTCAGCCAATCAAACACTTGGCTGTAAATGGTGTCATGTGCTGCAGAGGTTAGTGTGACAGCGCTGCATGCGCAAACACACACACACACACACACACACACTATACATGCAAAACGCTGACACGGATGAACTCGGATGAGCCTGTGTGTCTTTTAGATGTTCGGACGGCATGGACAGACACAGGCAGGAATGGCTGGACTACACCTGTTCAGAGGAGGTAGATAGCGATTACTCCTGCGTCACTTTAACACCAAAATGATGCTAGTGAAACCAAAGAATATGATCCCATTCCTCTGCGGTGTTGTGTGTGTGTGTGTGTGTGTGTGTGTGTGTGTGGACAGAGCGATGGTATCAAATGCGAGGACTACTCCAGAGGGGAAATTGAGGCCTCACTGCATCCCTCCACCAAACCAGACCGAGCCACGCCGGGCCCGGTTCTGCACGGCTGCAAAAGTAACGGTGCGGCTCCAACGGTTGTATATTCATTCCAATATACAGGCGACAATGAGAGCAATGCTTAGGACCAAATAAGGTGTGCTATGTACAAATATACAAATACAAATCATAAGTAAGTAAATACACATTCTCGTGATGCAAAGGCTCATATTGTTTCCATTAGGAAAACAGCTGCTGTGCTTACCGGTTTAGGGTTAGTTGCACGCGGCTGCACAACACACACACACACACACACGCACACACATTAATAACGGGAGGAGCCATTGAGATGCAAAATTCAATTAGCTTCGCTTCACTTTGCTATTCTATTCCAGAGGCGAAATCCGCTTTTCCAAAGTACCCGAACCGGTTCACCAGCGCCGGCGCCGCGGCGGGTGTCGCGGCGGGCGCCACGC
>OMOU01000681.1:0-11397 GCA_900312585.1 Malacocephalus occidentalis
ACGCGGGGTTGACGGCTGCCGCCTGCATCTCCAGGCCGGGCGCAGCGGCCAGATACACGGGGTGGTTGCCCATGGTTTGGGCGTAGACTGGCGTGGTGTAGGCGGCGGCGGCGGCGGCGGCTGCAGCATTGGTAGCCACCTGGCCGTAGATATTGTGCCCCATCTGGCCGTACATCTGGCCGGCGCCAGATGTCAGCGCTGCCTGGTTGGCCGCCACCGATCCGTACAGCTGGTTGGCAACGTTGGCGCCGTACACCTGGCTGGCCAGCGCGCCGTACACGGCCTGGTTCACCGGGTTGCCGTCGCTGCGCGTGCCGGTGGTGAGGCCGGTGAGCGCGGCGTAGGTGGGGTCGAAGGTGGACGTGTTGTAGACCGAGTTGTGCACGCTCTGCTGCACCTGCAGGGGGAGCCCCGCCGCCGCCGCCGCCGCCGCCGCCAGCACTGCCGCCTGGCTCTGGTACTGCTCTAGGGAGGACTTCCCCGCGGGACACTCGCCGGCGTAGTGGCCCTGCTTGCCGCAGCTCACGCAGGGGATCTTTCCGGTGGGTGTCTGCTTGCTGGGCTGCACCTTGGACAGCTCCACGGAGAGCGGGCGGCCCTTGAAGGAGGTGCCGTGGAGGGCCTCGATGGCCTGCAGCGCGTCCTCCTTGTTCTCCATGTGGACGAAGGCATAGCCTGCGGAAGAGGAATGCCTGGCTGTCATTGAGCGCAGGGACAACAGTTAGGACCACAGCGGCATGCCACGGGCACACACTTATACTCTACGTTGGACTACAATGCGGGGCATTCACTCGCAGTGACCAGTCTTATTGTGCCACTGTGGTTGACTAGTCACAATCACTAGATCACCTAACATTTACGATGTCGGAGCTATTCAACTTTCATTTAACTGATTAATGAATGACTATTGTTTTAACCGTTAGCGAACATGAAGTGGTGTCACTGATGCAGTGTCCGCTAAAAGTTTGACGGACATCGAGTTGAGGCTCACCTTTGACCTTGTCGCACTCCAGCACCTTCCCGAAGGTCTGGAAGAGTTCCTGCAGGTCCTCTGTGGTGCACATGCCACTCAGGTTGCCCACAAACACCTTGGTGGAGTGGAGCGGCCGGCCCCGCGACTCCTCCACCACCAGGTTGCGGCCACGGAACTCCCGGCCGTTCAGCTCGCGGATGGCCCGCTCAGCGGCACCGTCGCCGTGCAGGTGCACAAAGGCAAACTGCCGCAGCACGCTGCAGCTCACCACTTGGCCATAGGACTCAAAGATGGCCGACAGCTCCTCCTGGGTGGTGTCCAACGCCAGGTTCCCCACAAAGAGCTTCACCGTGTTGCTCTTGTCCATGGCGCTGGGGAGGGAGAGGGACGGCGCAGTTAGCAAAGCGTGGTGGCGATCAGGCAGACTTCACAATGAATACTCAGTTGACTCAAATGTCATGTAGTCTCATTTCTGATTCGTTCAATACAGGGTTGAATCTGTAAATATCCAATAGTAACCATGGATTTTTTATCTTTCATAGTTTCACCAAGTCTTTAAAGGGGAACAGCCACGTTTACAGGCTTTGTCTCTCTATAGAAGTACAGCTTCGTATGCCTGTAAGGAAAGGAATTGCAGTATTAAACTAAGTTTCCACTGATAGAACTACGGAAGTTTGGTGGAATTGACTAAATCCAACAGAGAAAGCAAATTCTAGTTGAGACAAGTTGCAGACGGTGACATTTTCACAATGCATGTATGAAGCAGGACTCACTTATTACAAAATAGCAGCATTGCGCTCCCATTTGAGGCCTCTCCCCGTATCTCTGTGAGATAGAGTGGTGGCTATCAACTAATCTGATGGCTTACACAAAACGGCTTTGTGCTTGCAGCAGTTGAAGCTTTTTCACAGAAAGGCTCTGGAAAGAGGAAGCACCTGGACCAGCACAGAGTTGATCATTTCTCCCTGAACGTTGTGTGTATATTTGTATTGTTTAATTTCTACACCTGTGGACTGGTTGTACAGGCATTTATTTTATACCCACAGAACATTAAGTGAAGACGTTAACTGGGTTCACATCTCAACCCAGTTCATTTCTGATGTGGCAAACATGCAGTCTCATTCCATGTCTCCAACATGCTACTTATTTTCTTCCATCGATCCATCAGCTGTTTCTAAACATAGTTTTAGGATGCTATAAAACTTTGACCTCTTCACAAAAAAATTGAAATGACTGATTAACAACTGATATAAAAATAGGCCTATATCTTACATTATGTCAAAATCTTAGAAGCAGGGGATTCAATTGGATTTAAAAGGAAGACTAGTTATGCGTTAATTTAACGCATAACTAAACTAAGTACTTAAGTCCAAAATAACCTTGCGATAAAAGAGAAACCGCAAAATGGAAACCTGGTCAGCACTTTCTAAAATGAATAAAATGTACGATGTGGTTGATATAGGAGCTAAAGCAGGAGTACATGTATTATTGAGAATAGAGTTTAATGAGTGTGTAGGCCTATAATATAGGCTGCATGTATTATTGTATTAATTACGTTGTTTTGTGATGTATACAAATGTTTAAAACATTTAAAATGTAACAAAGCCTCGACTGTGGTTAGTTTGATCAGGATTAGAGAGGGGGGAAAAAGAAGGGATCATACTAATTAGACCATAGGCCTATTGCGATTAAGATCACCTAATTTTCATTAGGCCCGGTCCTATTACGAAACTCCAGTGTCAAGTCATAGTAGGTATTGAGTAATGCAATTATGTGTAGCTGATACCTGGTAGGCTGTGGAACAAGGCCTCATTTAGCAACTGGATGTGTTGAATGAACGCAAGTTGGTAAGAAATTAATATGAGATTCCAAACAACTTACAAAAACCCCCCTGGATTTTCGAGAATGATTTTCACTGGAAGCGAGTCAACACAATTTATCTTTCCGAACGACTCTGGCTATAAACCGAATACAAGGCGAACATAAATAACTGTCTGTTGTCGTCTTTGTTATGCTTAGACAAGCAAAAAAGTTAAATATGTGTGTGTGTTATAAAATAGGTGTATTACAAGGACCACCGGGTAATGTTGTTACGCATGTCCCCTTCGAGGCTTCGACAAATGGCTGATGCCGTGAAACGAGTCCAACTGAAGCATCCCTGGCTGTAGTTGTGATGACGCAGCACCCAACGCTTGTAAAGACATGTCTGTACCGACATGATAATATGCATGGCGATCGTGTAATATCGTAGAGTATAATGCGGAGAGCTCGGCCTACACGTATCCCACAACTACGTTCGATGTTTGTTTAACAGAAAAAACGTTTCCGTGAGTAGGATTGCCGAGCTGCATGGTTTCGCTTATGAACCTACGACGAGATAATACATCCAAGTCCACCGAATAAACTTCAGTAAAAGGTCCTACCGAACGCAAGTATAACAACTAACAATGATACAATTTTAAAATGCGGGCAAAACAAAGACTGGAACCCAGATTCCGACGTACCGAGGGACAATCACATTTTACACCAACCGCAACACCCGAGTAAGCTAAACGAAGAAATACCACGTTTGCGCCGCTACGGTAAAACATACACACCGAAACCACCTGGTTGTTAATGGGGACAATCAATATGAAAAGGTTTAGCTGAAGAATGAAAGGGGCCACACACATACCAAAAAAATGCTACCATCTTACCTAAGCGGTGCTGTATTTCAAAATGGTAGCGCCTGCTTCCGCCTGTGAGAGCGTCGTCCGCTGCGTCGCTGGAGGGGGAGGGCTGCGACATTTCACTGGGCGCCTAGTTTTCCACTCGATTCTTCCCCCCCTCCCAAGGCTTATCGCAAACAATAAGAAAAACGCAGTCGAATAGTATCAATATTTGAACACATTGAAGATGAAAAACGCCCAAGTTTCATGTTTTTATTGGACTGAATTAAATAACAAGCGGTGCATTTGTATGAGTGAGGCCGGCGATAGGGCTCCTGTCACATTGTCAACTCAACTCCTAATACAAAGAGAGCGATTTCGATGTCAACACTAAACGGCAAAGTGCGCCTACATCATTACTGTGGCTGCCACAATATATCAGCAATGGGGAAACATTTACATGTATTTATATCTATTGGCGGGCACCAATGATACATGCTAAAACACGTTTAAATAATACAAACATTCTCTATTTCTTATTGCAGCCAATAGAATTATCAAACCTAATCTAGCATACTGCTCAAAATCAGTACCATGAGACATATAAACTTGTATACAATTTATCAAGCCACTAATCGGTTGTAGGCTACTGTAAACATGTATTGTATACATACAAATCCACAAGCATTTTCGCAGGTCCAATACCATGGTCAAAAGGGGATTTTTAGCATGAAATTAAAAGGGCAGATAAATAAGAATAAAGGAGTACAATTCAAAGTAAGGCCACATTTCTTTCTTTCCTCCGATACAATCAGGGTCCGTGCCAAGTTCTCACCCTCTGCTTTTAGTTTTTGTTGTTTTTTTTTAACTTGAAACGGCTGTCAATAAAATTTCGAATTCACCCATAAACAGCCTCCCAAAACGCACAACAAATCATGTGTGCGATGCGTGAAGGCCTTGTGGCTTGGCGGCGGGTGCAGCCTCAGAGGTTGGCGGTCTGCTTGCGGCGTCCCGTCCCAGCGAGGGAGCGGTCACGCTCCTCCCATAGCGTCACGCCGTCACACGCGCAGATTTGCTTGGCGTTCTGGAAGAGTCCCGCAGAGCGAGCGATGATCCCGCATGCCAGCCTACAACAACAAAAATAGCAAGACGTTTCATGGATGGAGTGTTGACTGATGGTTATTATGGCAGTGTCAAAGTTGACGTCCAATGACTGTGGACATTGAGGGTCGAACACAGAACCTTCCGTAGTTGGTGAAAATGTTACGGACTACAGTATCAATATCGAGAGGTCACAACAGTGTTAATAGCGAATAGTCAGCATTATCTGTCAAAATCAGTGCCACAATATGTGGCACATTGGTATGTGCATGCAGTATGCAGATGGTTTGGGCAGAATAAATATATTAATATACATGTAAAGCTGCTCGTGTGCATGTGAATACAACTCCACCTACCTTTGGCCAGAGTTGCCCGTTTCCTTGGAGAGGGCGTGGCCTCCGCGGCCCAGGTCATCTTCTCCTGCGTCCACCACCAACGATCGACCAATCACGTCCCACACCTGCAGCGAGGCAAAATTGGTGACATGGACATTCCGCCAAACGGTGTGTAGAGTGATTGGTGGCTGGTTTAAGCAGTCTGGGGCTGGGTGAGGCTGCATACCTGTGGTACATGGTTAATCAATACATAGCATGCAGGCCCTCGCACTGCACTGCACTGGTCATACTGCAATTATCTTTTAGCATTCTAATTTACCATTGCATGTTGCTGCTACTATCTACTATCTACTAGTATAAGATTATTGTACTGCACACAGACACTTTTACTAAATGTTTGCACCACCTGCCAGAGTATTGCTACTCTTACTTGTCACTGTACTTATTAGGTACTATCTTACTAATTGTTTAGAGTTGTTTTAGAATGTATGTTTTGAAGAATACTGCAAGAGTGAATGGGGAGTGAGCATTCCATTGTACTTGTTACATATGGCAATACATCTTGAACACACAGGAGTGCTAGCATGCTTTGCAATGACCATCTGCTCTGTCAATAAAACATTCTACAAACTCTGGTTTATCAATAAACATTGATAAACTGTTTAAAGTTCACCTGGACTCTGCATAGCCCCCCCAACTCCCCTCTCCTAACACAGCACTAACTTGTGTGTTTGTATGTCTTGGCATTATTCATCGTATTTAGCATTGTTTAGCATATTGTACGTTCTTAAATGTTGGTAATGCACTGGGAATGGCACTTCTGCTCTTATCCCAGCTATTATGCTGGGATATTAAGATTAGATTTTAGATTAGATTCAACTTTATTGTCATTGCACAGAGTACGCTTACTAGTACAATGAAATGCAGTTAGCATCCAACCAGAAGTGCAAAAGTAGTAGCAACAGTGCAACAGTATAACAGTGAAACAGTAAGCAGTGTGAGCAGAATCTACAGAGAATGTACACAATCCACAGGGATGCCGAATCTGGGGAGTGCATATTGGTATGTCTACATAAATATACATATGGTGTACGCTATACATTGAGGTATGTACAGTAAAGGCAGAGGTATACTCAGTAGTGCGGATACACTGGGGTGTACAGCGGGGTATATACGGGGAGCAGTGCAAGTGCCTGACAGGCCCGGGGTCAACGTGCAAATGTAGGATCTGCAGAGAATATACAGAATCTACAGTGTATATAAGAATATACAGACTCTACAGTGCATTAACCTTGAAATTATTAAAAAAATTATGAATGAATGCATGTACCACAGTGATCATTGTCCCAATGCTACATCCCACTGTGTTTCCAATTCAACTATTAAAGTCGTCGTAGACTAAATGTCTCCCTATGGAAGATTCAAGGTTACACCTGGTATACACACATACAGCATGCAGGTGTAGATACTTGGCGTGTATGCGTACATGTGTGCGTGTTACCTTTACTTGATGATCTTCCAGTCTAAATGAAGCCCTCCCATCAGGCCCAGCCTCGATGTTCCCCAGATCTCCAACATGCTGTACAGCACACATGAACAAAGTTAATCACAATAATAATGAATTAATTAATCATGATTAAGTGTTAACAGCCCTGGTAAAAACATAGTTTAAAAAGGTATTATGTGTAACAATGTAAGAATTAGAAATTGCTTCTCATTACTGCCCCATGAAGCCGGGAAGTGAACTGCAGCCTACTAGAGCTCTAATTGCATTCCGAGGATTGGAGCCAAACTAATGTTCATTAGAATCTGAAATAAACAGTTACAAAACAGACAATGGGGGTGGCGTTTTATAAACAAAAAAGTTATAATAACACTGGTACATCCACAGAGCTTATCGAAAGGTGCAGAGTAAATATTCCTTTTCCACTCATAAATGTGATTGTGAATTAAACATTGAATTCATCAGAACCTATTTGGCCAGGTCCAAAATGACTTCTCTGCAAGATGTCTGTCATTTGGTTTCCTCTGCTAAACAGGCTTGTGAGCCAATGGTATAAGGACGTTGGCATCACATGGTATCTCGTCAGTGAGATACTCATTTCAGAGTCTGGCTTCACTCTGGTACCAATCCAAATTGATCAGTGACACCATATTACACTACGTAACCTAAATCTGTAGCTACTTTATTGCTCCACGTTGCAAGAAGAATGCAGCTGCAGTGAATGATTCATCACTTGACATGACAGAAAGTGTCTCACTCCACTTGAACCTTCAATATGCAGGTTGTGCAACGAACTGGCAACTACTGAAATGGAATGGAAGGGGGGAGGGGGAGAGCAGCATTCTAGTGGCTGAATGGGGTCAACATTATCAATGTTATCAATTGCACCTTTAAATGAACATCTCCGTGGAGTGTGTGCAGTTAGTGGCTGGTTTAAGCAGCCTCACCTGTCCCGAGGCTGATTAGAGACTGAGCCTGCTTAAAAAATTGCACTCTGCAAAAAAAACGGTTTACCATCAACTGCTGGTCCTGTTCATCAGGGGAGCCCCAGTACCACAGAGACACTCACATATACTGTATGTCGTGATAAATATCAACATCGCTCAATATGGGGGGAAAAAAAACGTGATATTTATGGCCATATCGCCCAGCCCTAGTATATTGTTCAGGATTACTTCATCATCATCATTGTGCTTTTGTTTCCCATCCATCTTATCTGGGGTTTTTTTAAGAGGAAACTGAAGTAGAAACATTTCAGCCACCAACAACATATTTGAGTCCAGTACCTTACCCTTTCAGAGTCCTCTGGTCCTCCATGTTGTCTGCCAAAAGGATTATAGTGACTGCCACAGCTGTAAGTAAAAACAAACAGGGCTGGATAAATACATGTTCATAGGACAATATACACCAGGTTCAACTATATATGTGTGCAGGTCTGTCCTTCGGTCCAGGTCTGCATGCACCATCTACTCACTGAGTATTATATTTTATGACTTTATTATGTACGCTTTACCTCGCTTACTTTTAATTTACTGCTGAGTGTTCTTGCCTCTGGTGACCTCAATGCAGATTTATGATGGTGTTTTATTGAGGGTTTGAATTCATTGTACAGTCTTTTGTTTCTCTGTGTGGGGACTGGACATGGGGAGGTAGGGTGGGGGATATTGTGTGTACCACTTGCAGTTATTGTATAAAAAGTGCTATACAAATAAAGTCTGATAAATTGAACTGAAAAAACTAAGTATCAAGATGAGAGCCAAGTTGTGAACATGAATTATCCTTTGAATATTCGAAGAATGGTTTCAGCTAATATCAAATCGTTTTTGCTCAAAAGGCTCATGGCTAGAAGCGGGTCCCTGCAGTGTTATTTCAAGATTAAAGAAGGTTATTCGTCACATGCAGGATGTGCAATGAAATGAGAAAGTGGCGAGGCCCAGCAGAATGTGCAACAGAACAACACAAATATTACGAATTAAAATGGAGGGATCAGAATGAGAATATCCACACTATTTACAGCAAAAGGAGCAGGGAGCAGATGTTTTTTTAGGAATGGCAAATACAACCAAATCAGCATATAAACAGCAAGGCATATAAACAACAAGGCAACGTAATAAAGTGAGTACAGACCGTGTATGAATGTCATAAGTTATGTCATAAATGTAAACTATGTGAGTGCATGTACTGTGTACCTGTGTGCATGTGTGTATGTGAGTGTGTGCATGTGTGTATGCGAGTGTGCGCATGTGTGTATGCGAGTGTGTGCATGTGTGTATGCGAGTGTGTGCATGGGAAGGACAGTGAGGGGGGCCCTGGGAAAGATACAATGGACAGCAAGACATCGTCAGATGCTCCAGGTTCGGCGAGCAGGAATGATAAAGAGTCTTAATATCCTGAGGGTTGTGAAGAACAACCGCTTGTTGACATAGAAGAACTGAGTCGGGCAAATTACTTGATCCAGCACCAGCGGGATCAGCCGACACTCCAAAAAAAGTTAAAAGAGAACCACCTGAGTAAGGAGAAGCTTTTCTGTGTTGGAACCTACCTGTGACAATCTGAGGTGAGGTCGCCCAGCGTGTGGATGTGCAGGCCGTGTGGTCCGGGCGCCAGGCCGTCGAGGGTCCCGTCGATCAGGCAGCGCTCCTCCGACAGCTGGAGGAAACGGACCACGCCCTGGACGGGCCCCGCGGACAGCATGGCTACGGCAGAGCCCAGGTCTTCAAGGACAAGATGAGGAGATACACACTTAATTCCACTATTTCAGCCCAATTTTCCAGTCGCCAACGAGTTATTGGAAGTCGTGGACAAAAGCCTGAAAATGGGAGGCCTATCGTAGTGTGCTCCCGCGAATGTCGGCCTTGATGTGAATTGGGAGGTTGCAGGATATCTAGCCTGTTTAATTTCTGGACCTGTCAGTCAGTCAAACTCATGTAGCGTGAACGGCGATGCAATCCGCAATGAATGTCGTGATGACATACAGACAATGACACAAGACATGGGTGAAAGGAAAACCAGGGGGAAGCATCAGTTTCCACATTTGTGACTAAAAATGACACAAGACACACACAGGCACCTTGTTCAGAACCGCCGATGCCCTTCAGCACAGCCAGGCGCCCGCTGTTCTCGATCAACGCCTGGACCTCCGCAACAGTCATGGTGGACTCGACCAGTACCTGCTGCGTCCCTACATTTATACTGACAGATTGCACTCCTGCGTACGCACACGCACAGACACACACATACATACACAAACACATACAGTGGAAACCCCCTTGCCCTATTCATGACATTTTAAGTCTTAACTGTTTGTATTTAATGGAGATAAACCAATGTTGCACCTCTACGGACAGCTATTGGGTCAGCCTCTTGTCATATGCACAGACAGACTGTCATATGCACACAGACATGACTCCCTTCTGTGAAACCAAAGGCATACCGATATAAGAGATTACCTAAGCTGCCCGTAGATGTGCAATATTGGTGAATCTATAGGCATTAAATACAAGCAGAGGGGAAATGCGACTATGAGTGGTCGCGAGTGTCCTCTGCCTGCTCCTTTCTTACCTGGTTGGCCCTGAAGTGCGCCTCGAACCAGACTCGCACAGCTTTCGCACGTCATCTGGACAGCAAACTCCAACTGGACACATGACACACATGGAGAGGAGTACAACAACGATAAAATCGATGTCACTGTCATCCCAAACTTTGGATCTGATGTCAACAGACACTGTAGATATATGTGTGGCGACTGGAATAACAACTCGTGCTATTTTGGTTTTACAGTTTCGTTAAATTTATGTAATTCATTAATGTAAATTAGCTGTCCTTACCTTTGCTGATCTGTCCGAATCCATGTTTTGCACATCCGACACAGCACGAGCAACGAGAGCAGAATTGATGAGATAACTGCCCACTTTCCGCGAAACGGAAAACAACTTGGCCATGGACGACGCCATGTTTGTGAGGTCAACCTGCAGCGTATTCGACGTTACTGACGTCTAGTGTTGACTTGGCGTCATTGCAACTCGCGTCCTAAATAAAAGACAAGACAAGAAAAATCTACGTTTTTTTGGAACCAATCTGTGTTTGCCAATCGGGGGAAAAAAACTATTCGATCCCGGAAGACTGCTGCCCCTCATCCACGGCACTGCCATGGTTTTATTGCGACATCTGTTACATGTATTGATCTTTAATCTTAATGTTGCTTTTGATAACGGGACAACGTACGTACATATATACATACATAGTAGAATATGTTCTAATGTTCCCCTCATCTGAACTGCCATTCACTATATTTGACTCATAATTAACTAGTCAATATAATTGAACGGACGGAGCATCATCTGATGCTATATGAGGTTGAGGGTTGAATATTTCCTTTCTTACCATCGTGTTCTTATCGAAAATGCTGCATATTCACCTCATAACTTGTATGAACTTCTCTCTTTGACGTCTCTTTTTGTCTCCTTGTGGTGAGAAACAGCTACATCGCAGCGTCGCTGTGACGTCCTGCTACACCGAGGGAGTACTATAGGGGTACTACATCTGTAGTGGAAAATGAACAGGTCCTGGGATCGATTCCTGCCTGGGACATGGTTGGTTCTCCCCATGTCTTCAGTGCTGGGATTTCGTGAACAGCCCTTTCTGTGTGGAGTTTCCATGTTCTCCCCGTGCTCCCTGGGGTTCCTCCATATATATACACTGTATATATAACCCCTCTAAAAACATGGAAGAAGACCGTCGCCTGACCAGCGGCGGTTGGAAGGAGGTGGTCCCCGGGCGCTGCACCAGCTGTCCACCGCTCCTGGCCTGACCGCGGAGGAAGATGGCCATGGATGG
>OMOU01000688.1:0-10774 GCA_900312585.1 Malacocephalus occidentalis
ACTATGACCCGACAACGTCCTTCCCCTTGATGCCTCAGCCCAGCATATCGACTATCAGCCTCCGCTCGGACCTGCTGGACGAGGTCAAGGATGTGCTGATCCCTGCGGAGATGCTCCGGATGGAGGAATCCCAGGTTATTGGCAAAGGTGAGAATAGTCGCCTTGTTGTGAGCGTGAGTCCGGCTGATTTGAAGTGATCTCAAGTTGTATCTGGTGTTTCTCTCCTTCTTTCTGCGCTTTTGACGTGTTGATACTCTCCCCAATAACCTTGACCCTCTGTGTTGACGCAGGCCACTTTGGCACAGTGTACCATGGCCATCTGATAGACCACAATGACCAAGAGCTTCACTGTGCCGTCAAATCACTGAACAGTATGTGCATTTTGCCTATTTTACTTGGTCGAACGCTAACCTGTGCCCACCCAGCCCTGTTGTTATTGTTATTGTTGTTGTTGTTGTTGTTAGTGTGTGTGTGTGTGTGTGTCTTAATGTGCTATGTGTTGTGTGAACAGACTATCTCCAGTGTGTGTGTGTGTGTGTGTGTTGATGCACTGTGTGTGTGTGTGAACAGGGATCACGGACGTGGGGGAGGTGGACCTCTTCCTGAGAGAGGGAATCATTATGAAGGGCTTCCACCACACCAACATCCTCTCCCTGCTGGGCATCATGCTGCCCAAGCAAGGGCTGCCCCTGGTGGTGCTGCCCTACATGAAGCACGGAGACTTGAGACATTTCATCCGGTCTGAGAAGAGGGTGAGTCAACCCGGTGGAGCAATATAGTTCTATATATAGCCGGTGCACAGTTGTCACACCGCTGACTCAATGTCCCACTGACACACAAAGCCGCTTCTCGTGCGTACGGTACCCCCGGTTGTATTGAGTGGTTTTGTGGTCTGTTGCAGAACCCGACGGTGAAGGACCTGGTGGGGTTCGGCCTGCAGGTCGCCAAGGGAATGGAGTACCTGTCCCAAAAGAAGTTTGTCCACAGAGACCTGGCTGCACGTAACTGCATGTGCGTGTGAATATGAACAATTAAATGATCACTGGAGTGAAGAAACAGCACAGTTAACAGCACCGTGGCCGTAGTGTGTGAAGGAGCTGCTGTCGAAATGCTGGCAATTTCCCCATTCACTAAAAAGGCGCTCTTTTTAAATGCAGAAACTGCTACCTTTCCCGGAAAACACAATCTTGCAATTTTATGGCATTCATGTGTGAAAGAGGCTGTAGAGTATCTCAAGCCAGGTCAATATTCAATATTCACAAGTCAAGTCACCCTCAGGTTTCATCTTTCAGTGTCATTCATGCTTGTATCTCACCATTTCATTTTTATTTTATTTGGGTTATTTTGCTTCCAAATGTTTGTGTTTTTCATTTTATTTCATTAGATAGCTTCATTTCTCCGTTGCCCTCTGAGTCATAATACAGCACATCCACCTGTATATATTCTTTAAATATAACCTCCTCTGGTGACATACTGTAGGTCTACAGTTGGTTATTGTAGACCTCCTTGAACATACCTTAAGAACTGTACAGTCCTAGCCAAGACTTAAGCTGTTTTTTCTCTCTCTCCTAACCAACCAATATCTTTTCAGGCTGGATGAAAACTTCACCGTAAAAGTGGCCGACTTTGGCATGGCCCGGGATATATTGGACAAGGAATACTACAGCATACAGGACCACAAGAAGGCCAAGCTGCCAGTCAAGTGGATGGCCATCGAGAGCTTACAAACACAAAAGTTCACCACCAAGTCCGACGTCGTGAGTGTCCTGCATGTCTTCTGAGACCATCCTCATCTCACCGGGTCACAGCTTCTGTCTGCAGACCAGTGAGGCAGCAATCTACGGAGAAATCTAAATGATTTAGTCCAAAACAGATTGAATAGTGATGTTAACAGAAGGTTAACATCAGAGGTTAACAGAAACCTGCACAGAGAATATGCCTTATGCTTTACTGACAAAGAGATCTGGCAAGGGTGACGAGAGCGGGAGCGTCACTCGCTTAATCTGATTGGCTTGGAGTTTTCTGGAATAGCACAAGGTCGCGCCCATATTTGGAAATCAATTGCTGCCCAGCCGGGGTCATGGCGGCATGATGTTCCTTGTGAATCACACACTTGAATATCTGCACGGTCTCATGAAGGCTACCTTGTTCACGTTGAGTCCCTTGTCACTGTTTCAGTGGTCGTTTGGCGTCCTGATGTGGGAGCTGCTCACCAGAGGGGCCACACCCTACCCAGATGTGGACCCCTATGACATCACGCATTACTTGCTGAAGGGCCGGCGGCTGGCCCAGCCTCAGTTCTGTCCAGACGCACTGTAAGTAGGCTGCTTCACGCCCGCTCTTGGCTTAGAGTGCTATGGCTACTCTGAGAGACCCCAGGAAATACACTGCACCGACATAAAGAGCCAATGGTGTAGTAACACCTGCATTCCATGAATGAATGTAGTGGGAAAATGAGAATTGCGGATGATTTATTAAAGAAAGTTGTTGACTGGAGAGCATCCTCTGGAGATAATGACAGGAATAGGCTGAAGTTCCAGGAAAACAGTGTTGAGACATTGCTTTTATTATTTGCCTAGTGTAATCAAAGTATGTGATATTGGCCCAGAGATCTTTGGCAAAATGCCTGATATTCCATAGAGCTTCCAGAAAGATATTTTCCTGGCTGCATTCCAAGGAGATAATGAATACTGATCATTTCTTTTGGATGACGTATTCCTTTTAATATCCCTGTTATTATTGAAAACATTTACTAACTTTTCCCATCTCCATTATGATGTTAGTGTCTCCCTTAAAGGTGCTGTTGGGAAGATTTAAGGGCAATCATTTCCGTGTCATTTGTTAGAAATGCCATAGCCATCCATCAGCTATTAGTGAGTGAAATGTATGACACCATTTTGTTCGTATAGCTCCTCTCATCTCTGACCAATCTCTACCCTGATTGATTCAGTGAAGCAGTCCTGCCTGTCAATCACATGCCAAGTATTGCAACACTTCTCAATGGCGGAGAAGAGGGAGCAGCTCTCGCTCCACAACTCTTGAATCTTACCTAATGCAGCTTTAAAGGGGCAATGTGTAATATTTTTTTGTTACAAATATTTTGTTACAGATATACTAGAATTATGGACAAAATGTGAAGAAATAATATTTTTGACGTCTATGTAGTCTGTTGCAGAGATATTTCCTTAAGTTAGTGTTTAGCTTAGCTAGTGCCGGCGGCCCGTGCCCACTCTACCACTTAACGTAACTCAAGAGGTGGCAGCTAATCACTGCAGCGTCTGTATTTTAACCTCTCATCCCCATGTAAACAGTACACTGAAAAACGTAATGCTGGCTCTAAGATACTGGAACACTTGAAGGAGGCCATAGCACAGATTCACTGTACACTGTATTCAGTCGGTTGGTGTGTTTGGTGTTTTGTCTTGTTTCTTACAATAGCGGCGGTCACTACCACTCTCTGGTAATGAGCTGTACTTTATGGAGGACTAAATTCGACAGCTGGCCAAAATCTTACACGTTGCACACTTAAATGCCTCCATTTAAAATGAACCCTCACTAATTTCCATTCATTCATTCATGGAAGGTTCTCAATCATGCTTGCATGCTGGGACCCTGAGCCAGAGCACAGACCCTGCTTCCAGACCCTGGTCCAGATTGTGCTGGAGATCCTGGAGTGCCTGGAGGGGGAGCACTACATCAGCCTGAAGGTGACCTACGTGAACCTGGACGAGCCCCAACCGTACCCCGCCCTGAGCGCGTCCGCAGACGAGGCCGAGGAGTCGGACCCTGGGTCAAACCATGATATATTTTAACTGAGGGGCAATTTTGAAGGCCCCTCGCAGGACTGAACACTGAAGGACAGACGGGAGCGACAGAGCCGTTACAAACGTTTTGCCCACGCACAGCTATCGCCCAGAGTTCACTCTGGTCTGAGATTCTAAATCTAAGGTGGATGATGGATAGTTGACCATACCAGACACTGGCAGGGTGCCCTCCCTGTTCATGAGAATTTGGAGTCATCGCAATAGGCTTCCATTTTTTCTTTTCCCTTGAATCATTTTCGCAGCGCAATTGTAAATATTTTTTTTCATTCATATATTGTTCTTGTTTGCGGTGAAATTATGTAATATAATGAAAGGGTCCCTATTTTACCACCATGTCTGAACGTGATGTGCCATTCCAAGCCGTATAATAGAGACATCACAAGTGGGAGTATCCACCCAGATACCATTTGGTACAATCCACTGGGTAGGCTGGGAGACTGATCTAGTCATCATAAATCTTGGTCAACACTCCCACTTGTGATGTCACTATATCAAACGGCAATTTTAATCACATGACAATATTGAAATGGGTTGTAATGGATAATCGCACTCACACCTGGTTGTAAAATAGGTTAAGATTACTACTTGATATACTACTTGGTGTGTGTGTGTGTGTGAGAGAGAGAGACCATAGTGATTTTCAGCCCACTGTGCCTATTATGGACAACCCATTTATTTTTCTACCTTGTAAATCTGCTGTGGTCTGGAGATACTGTCATCCCGGCAACTGTCCCCTCCTTACCAATAGAGGGCAGTAAAGACACTGGTCTAAAGCAAGGCCGACTGCAGCAACAATGGCGCTTTGCACCATCCAACCACCACACATACATTTTTTACATCAACAATGGAAGTCAGTTCCTAAAATCACATTCTGGAGCTGTCACACTGAACTGGTTGTGGTTTATATTTTGCCTGTACTGCCCAGGTAATTGACTGTTGATTTAGAATGAACAAAATGACGGTCTTCTGCAGATAAGGCAAGGTGCTGCAGAAGGGGGTTCAGCTGAACATGGCAACGTTTAACTGGTGCCAACCGTTATTTACAGCAACATGAATCTATGCAGCCACCGTAGTTGTGATGAACACACTGGTAGTCGAAGACACTTCCACGTCTCTCGTGGCTATTGCTGTTACTATGTCCATGCACCCCAGGGTGCACTTGATAGAACAACTGTGCGTATGGTGTGTATGTACGGGTCTCTGGGGCATAACAACATATGAGCATTTGTTTGCATTTGTTTGCTTCGCTGAGCTGAAGGAGTCCTGTGTTGAGTGGATGTTTGCGGAGGAGATGATTAAAAGGAAACTTCAAAAATCAACTCGCTCACCTCAAAACGTCCTTGTGCGTCGACGCTCTTCGGCGGCCACGTTGTGGCGGGGAGAGCCGATCTGCTCACGCTTGCTCTGTGCTCGTACGTGCTCAACGAACAAAGCCGCCGGAGACACACACGTGAGATACTGGGAGCAAACTGGGATGTCTGTGTAGGTTTGTGGTGATGGAGTCGCTCCCTGCCACTGCAGGGAGGGAGGGAGGAAGGGAGGGGAGAGAAGAGAAGAGGGGGGAGGATGGACGGAAAACTCAAGTGCACAGGCTGTCCCTGCACTCTGTCTCTGGATGGAGCATTCATCACACTGAATCGTTTGTCAATAACTGTGAGATGTGCCCAACACCTCTCCTCCAGTGAGTGATGGCAATGAGGAACATGCATGCACCTCAGTATGCCGAATACCCAAGTAAAATGAGGTTCAGAGGATGTAATAATAAGAACAGAAATATCATCTGCTTGCTTACAATGGAATCTGAATAGGCTCTGATTTATCACGTTATAAATATATTCATTTTTCAAACAGGTTCTAGCTGGCACATTCATAATGCGGCCGACTAACAGACTATTATGTCCACAGTGTGTGTTACCATCGCAATTTACTTCTGAGACGGATATTGACTTTTATACTGTATACTGTATCTGATGTCTTGTCAGACATCTGCCCAGTTAGTGGATATTCAAGTACATCACCTGCAGGTTAACTGCACTGAGAACAAAATTAGAACAAAATACATCAAACATCCACGTGTATTATGCCCAGGATTTTTTTGTTTGTTTGTTTGTTTGTTTGTCCCACCCACAAAACAACGACAACAAAATAGTTCTGCTGTTCTCCAAAGCCAGACCGTGAATGTGTGTTGGGCTCTGTCTCCTGCTGTCTGCTGCCGTCTGTGTTCCTTCCTGGAGCGGCTGGCTTCCACTCCACGTAGTGTTGGCGTACACGACAGACGAGACGCGCACCAGAGGTCCCACCACACTAGCCGCTCCCACAGCCTTCCTGCACTGTCAAAACCGCACTGCACTCAGTGGAAGCGCAAGGAATCCACAAAGTCTTCCTCCTCGCTGTGACTCAACGCCGGCCCGATGACGCTCACCGCAGCAGGAAATGAAACCGATAACTAACCAGTATTCCGTAATAAGGAGGCTCATTTAGCGGCCTCGTTTTTGAATGTATCTGCATTTTGGGAGGTTCTGTTATGTACCCTAGGAGGACACTTGGGGAATATTACAGTATTTTTCATTTTAACTTTGGAGCGTGAATTCCACATATTGCCCCTGTAATCGCCACCCAACACACAGTGCATGATGTCTTTATACACATGACTAAGCAACTATCTTTGAACTTTTTGCCCCTTTGTTTAACATGTTTTTTTTTACTTTGTCGTCCTTGAGGGCTTCTTAGTACATCCCCCATATAATGGACTGTCAAATAGTTTTCTATCGAACTGGTTTTGAGTATGAGACGTTTAAGCAGAATTTTTCTTTTGCAAATGTCTCTTTCGTACGTTGTTGTTGCCATCTTAAAGGCTGCAGCTGTATTGGATTGCATGCTCCGTGCTGTCGTTCAGTCTCTCCCTCCATAAGTCATCGGTGAGCGTTCTGTAACTCTAGCTTCTCAGAGATAGAGGGAACAATAACAACAAAACATGCTCACTTGTTAGGGTCTCACCTTGCAGCGGGTTTGTGGCGACGTAGGGCCTACTCTGCCCTAATAAGTGACCGTGAATGGGCTGCAGATGCAATATTCCTCAAGGTCTTGGAGATTGTCAAGATGTTCATGTAAATCACTCCGCAGAGGTAGGAATACATATTGTATAATAGAGCCGGCTGCCACATGATTGGCAGCATTGGATCCACCCCAAAGGAATACATCATGATGTACCTGTTTCAAAAGAGACTCATTGAGGGTTGTTTTCTCTCTCTCCTGTTTCGTTGTTGTTGTGTGTTTCAATGTTATTGGACTTTATAATTGACGTCACTGGAAACACACCTTTGTTTTGTGAGACCAGATTTTGCACCGCGTAAAATCTCGCAAGTGCTTTGCGTTGCGTTTGCCTCGCTCACTTTTAAGTTCTGCTGACTGAAGGGCTTATCCTTGACCGCGCGCGCGTGTGTGTGTGTGTGTTATCAGTACATACCTGAATAGATGAGCCATCTTCACGCATCTAGCCAACTCCTCTCATTGTCTGCAGAATTCTGAGGAGGGCTAGAGTGCGGGGAGGTCGCAGATGGTGAGACATGTTTTCTGTGTGTGTGTGTGTGGTGCGTGCGTGCGTGTCTATGTATGTGCGTGTTCTCATCTCTGCTGTTAGTGAATCGCTCCACAGATGGGCAGATATGTGTTGAAAAGGCGACACTGAATGTGTGGAGTGGTGAAAGCGCTACAGAGACGCAAGGCCAACACAGTGAGCCGCGCAGTCACAGACGAGGCTGCAGCCTCACACTCTCACGTTCAATATTCCAGCACGCAGGAACACATCGTCACCACTGCGGCACTCTTTTATTCCTCAGTCGAAGATTTAGAAAAACAACCAAAACCAGAACAAAACGAGAAAAAATCATTTAGAAACACATATTGATCTTTTGTGAGGTATCCCTATACAAACGGATGACATCGTGAATTGGTGAATGAGATTTGACTCATTAATTGACGCAATGTCATCACAGTATGGGATGAGTACTTTTCCTTTATCTTTTCCACAGCGCTCCCATTCTACGCACTGGTGTTATCAACTGCTGGCTTCTTCCAGATTTACCTACACATCAATTATGAATGTGTTTCAGTCGGCATTGCAGCAAGATATTTCTTTTTTTTATTCAGTCGTTTGACGCAGTGCAACTCTACTGTAAGTGAAATAGAAAACATAACACGGAACAATGGTGATCTTTCCCGGATATAAGCTACATCCATACAATGTTAAAACGTAAATGGTTATTTCCCTGATGACTATCTTTAGTTACGAATGACCAACCTTACTTCCTAAATGCTTTATTGAGCATACGGTTGTATATGCACACTGGGCGATTCAACCCAAATTGTTAATTTATGATTAAAATTTACATAACAATGCACACCAATCACCACTCATTTTGTTCACTTGTGTACTCGTGTCCAAACAAGAGTGAACCATTGAATTATTAATGGTGCCGCCAGATTTATATTGCCAAATGACTCAGAAATGTAAAATGTTAACAACATACAGGCAAAACATAAATATTTGAGGCGAATATAAGCCCGATGAGGACAACTGCCACCATAAGGTAAACAGCGCGGCGGAGTGAGGGACGAGCACGTGTTCTGGCCACATTCCTGCGCGGCTGCTGTTCCGTCCAATAATAGACGCGCGTCTCTCCATCCGGCCTTTGATGTTCCCACCGCGGCCTTTGTAGCCACATTAGAGACACAGCATCTAAAACTCTAAAAGCACCCTCAGTCAGATGACGTATGCAGAAATGGATCCTTTCTGGCCCGCCACTAAACATGAATACAGGCGGTTTAAACAGGAGTGCATCAGCTGTGCATCAAGTGTCATGACGGCTGTGCTGTGGTGCTGGTGGTACTCCCCCCCCTTCAGCGCACCTTTGAGGAAGACACAATGTGCTTGAGGCGCGAATCATTAGGCGTCAATATGTGTCTGTCTATATTTTTAACGGAAGTGCCCGAATTGAAGCCCATGTCTATTTGGGCATATGTGCGTACGTATGTTAACCCTTGAAATAGTCCTATGTATTCCATATTTATAGAATAACCTGCCAAAAGAAAAACTCCAATAAGCCCCTCTGTACCTCTGACCTCATTGAGAAAGCATTTACAGACAGTACAGCATTATGCTGTTCTGTTCACGTCTACCCTATAAAATACCACAGGCTTTTGATATCATATCGGTTTTGAAGAAGTTCAAATCCCTACACACACAAGCCTGTTTAACAGGTACTTGAAGCATAGGCAACAAAATAATGATCATATTAATAATACATATTATTACTATTATTATTATTATTATTATTCTTACAAAACATTATTGCTTCAGTTTACAAGCACCATTGTAGAGCTGTGTGCAAGCATGCAGCCCGCATGCTTGCTGTGTAATACCGTGCTTGTGAACCCAACATGTACCAAACCATGTTAGTATCAAAATGGCTCTCAGACAGGGAATGCGGGTTAAGAGAGAATAATTATATTCTGCTTATCCCCAGTCTGTGCGAGCACCTCACAGGCACTGGTGTTTTTTCTTCCAAAAGCCCTGTTGTGGTTTGTAAGCCTGTTGCTATGGCAACCTCACCATTTGACGCCAATGGTGTGTAGGAAGGCGGCGAGATACGGTGGGAAATTAGCAAACGGCTATGAATTCCTTCTTGCGTCTGGTCTATTCATGTATTTCTGTCCACTGCTACGCGTAACCCAAATGACAAGACGCTGTATTCCAGACCCCGACTTGTTCCTATATAGACTCCCGTCTCCATGAGATCAACTTTCTGTACAGACGCCACGCGCTGGCTAATCTCACATTGTCTCTGCAGCCGGGAAGAAGTCCCTCGCGCAGGCCCGTCCGACGCCCATGACACCTCTGCCGTCTGCCCGTCATCCCCCCGCGCCAAGAGTTCATCGTCAGAATGTCTTTCGCATGTTTCCATGTGAAGTCACATACTGGATTGGATTTCTGAGGCTTGAAACGCTACTTTTTCAAATCCTTTTATCCCTGACTTGGGTTCCATCTCTAAAAGTGAACCGTCTGAATCAGACACCAAATCAAATCAAAGAAATATCATCATAAATCATATTCCTATCACTGGGGCTTCGAATTGCTCCATTACATGGTCTCGGGCCTTTTACAATTTCCTGAAAGCCTCACAAAACATCCTCAATAAATGAAGCAATATCGCTGGACCAGGACACCGTGAAAACGTCCAATGTATAATCTAGTTTCTGGTCGGACCGGTCAACACAGCAGGCCTCGGTTAGTTTAGCTCAACAGTCACATAACATTCCACCTGCAGGGTTGTGTTAAAGTCTTGGCACGTCACGTCGCCAGATGACGAGCCAGACATGTTTTGGTGACACTGTTTGCATAACAGGATTAGTGTGTTTTATCGTATAAAATAAGATGGAGTTGACGCTAATCCCAGAGGGTAAATTCAGTTATTTCCCTTCCTAACATCTGATGAGACCTCCAGTGAGAGAGGATACTTCTCGCATTCATTTTTAAACAGAGTTGCATGGTGCATGCATGGCGCCACAGTGGAACCCAAAGGGCAGCGTCTGCTCTATGAGACTGGCGAGGAGGATTATATATATATTACTCGTAGTAGGCATACCACTAGCTGGATCTGCCTCCTATGACAATTAGCCTCTGTATAATACTGCTATAAATGAGGAGATCAAATTGCTGCTGTACTAATGGATAATGAGGAATGAGGAATCGAGAGAAGCCCTTCAAGGTGTCAAAGTGTGTATTCTTGCTTGTTTGCAATAATGCTGTAAGCAGTGAAAGCACTCTGTCACAGATAACATGACATTGGTTTTGGTTTCTATGACAACTAAGTTGACAATTTTTTTTCTTCTTCTTTCCCTCCCTCCCAAGTACCAATGCAGTATGGTCAAAAGAAAATGCTTCAGTCACC
>OMOU01000689.1:0-10656 GCA_900312585.1 Malacocephalus occidentalis
TGGACAGGTACGTGAACCTACTTAAATACTTGTTTGTAACATGAGAGGTCCGTATGTCGGACAGGTGTTATGTCAATTGTCTGCTCCTGTTTGGGAGTGGAAGCCATGGAGATGAATAACTGAACTCAACCAAACCAAATTGTAGTCATGCTTGATTGATTGCTTACTAATCATTGTTGAGCCTAGCTACAAAGATAGTTTTTAAGTGAAGCAGAATGAGATAAATTAAAAAAAGAATATTTAAGATAAGACAAGATCGAACTTTATTAATTCCCATGATGGTGGGAAAACTGCACTCTGACAGTATAATCAATAGAATGACCTTAAAGGTTATGCACACACAAACCTGGAAAATGTTTTTTTTTTTATAAAATAAGAATGCCGTTTCAAGATCTGTTCTCCATCAAGTAAAGCTTATGGTATAAAGTCTATCAGTGCTTCAAAGTAACTTTTCAAGCTGTTTCCAAGTCAACGTTTTCTTTTTCAGACAATATTTTTTCCATCAAGTCCTGGGCAAAGAGGAAGTTTTCCTTTGACGATAGTCACATTGACAAAGCCTTCGGGATCCCTGAGGACTTTGACTACATGGACTGACCCCCAACCACTCACAACCCCATCCACTCACAAACTCACAGTTCATGGCAAATGGCTACAAAACGATGAATATTGGTTACGTTGCTTACATAAATTAATAGCCGCAAACAAAAACATGATCAGATGGTCCAGAATTCAGAACTTTTGCAGTGAACTACAGCTGTTTTTTAAATCACATGTTCTTGTTAAGTTTACTTCTATATCACCTGGATTAATTTAGTATAGTGTCCAAGCTGACACTTGCCTTGAGCGAAGTGGAGAGGAAAGAGAGGGCTGAGAACTAATGAGGAGTAGGAGTAGTTGCACCAGAGTTGTTGGCTACAATACACATTGGATATGCCATACTCAAATGTAATACAAAGTTGTCGATGCGTATTCACAGGGAGATTTCCTTAAGGAGTGTATAGGTCTACATCGTAATAAGCTTTACTTTTTTGTAAATAAAATGGTTGATTCAACTTGGAATACTAAAAGCATATTATTGTCAAATGTGTCCGTGTTTGCATGTCAGAAGAAGCCGTGCGAGAGGTTATGCACTGTTTTTAAAGGCTCTTTACCTGTGCAGATTCACAGCTAAAGATTCATTGAAAATATCCCGTTTACTAAATTAGTCTGGGCAAGTTTTGACGTTGTATGCTTCAACCATAGAGATTGCAACAGAGTAAGTTACCAGCCACAGCCTATGGGCGAGAATAGCCATGGATCTTTAAAGGTGACACGCCCCCCGGCTGGAACGTGTTGTGTTAACGATATACCTTACTTTGTCAAAATAGGTTACTTACGTTACTATCTGACAATTATATCGTTTAAGTACTGTTAAGTACTGTTTAGATCAAATGCGAAATAATGTGTTGCATCTAGTTTGTTTGAAATATAAATATAATAGAATAGTTTGAAATATGTGTTGGTTATCTGTTGCACTGGAATTGGCCGCCATTTCACTCACTGTAAGGGGATGTTCTTGGTGTCGTACTTTCCATTCGTAGTAACAATGCACGTAAAAGGGATCAAATACTCTAGACACTGCTTGCACATGAACGATAGTTCTACGTATTTTTTATACAATTATACACACGCTGTTGGCAATGAACACAAGGAATGCAAGCGGTCATGTATTGAACTGAGGAGTGAGACTGGTCTGGAGTAGGGGGGAAGGACTAAACAGAGATACTGTCTGGTTTGGAGCAGGAAGGAAGGACTGAACAGAAAGACTATGGTCTGGAGCGGGGAAAGAGGACTAAGCTGTGAGACGGTCTGGTCTGGAGTAGGGAGGAATGACTGAGCAGTGAGACTGTCTGGTCTGGAGCAGGGAGGGAGGGAGGACGGAGCAGTGAGACAGAGAGGCAAACCTCACGGAACACAGCGCTGCTTGCTGCTAGCGGAAGGGCAGCATGGCGGGGCTACGGGACGTCCAACAAGGCAGCCACTGGCACAGGAAAACGTGGATTAATATACTGCTGAGAATACTACAGTTACTTTTACCTTGCCTACAGCACGGAGGGGCTCAGTTGCAAGGTATGTGCGTGTATGGCTGCTCGTTCGCGCAGAAACAAATGTCGCCTTTGCGCAGCAGAACGGACGCTAGGTTGAATTGACAGCGACGGCGAGTCATGGAAAATGTTTGCTAGCATGACAAACATGACTTCCCCTCCGCGGTGTGAAAAGCGGTGGCTGTTTTCACCTTCAATGTGTTAATTGTGTTACCATGTGTGTGTATATTCATACATATACTTAAGCATGTGTATACAGCGTTTCATCCCATACAATTTGGTCAGATAGCTAGCCCAAATTAGCCCTATTTCAGAAGTGTTGATCAACGCTTTTCAAGATGTAAGAGGCGATCGCCAACGCCACATTTGTAATGCTTTACAATGTCTCTACGAGCACAGTGATTACATTGCATTAAATGCACATAAAACGCAACGCTCTCCGTTGCAGTAGACTCGTTGCTGTACATTGCTTTGTATAGTGTGGGTAACAAGCTAGCGAGCTAATGTTATATGCATTGCTAATCAGGTAGCTAAAAAAACAGCCTTTGTTCCAAATACGCCAAATCCTATTTAATTTGTTTGTTTATCATATTTTATACAGTTCATATTGGTCATATCTTGTCTGTGTGTGTGAGTCCCCTTCTCTGCTATCACGAATCTACACCACCACGTATTGTTTGTGTGTTTACTCCCAAGCTCTGAGACAAATGTCGACCAGCGTGGTCGAGGTCTGGCAGCCAGAAGATGTGGATCCAATGGTCCCAGTTCAGGTAACCATCACTTATTTCTGCAGTCCGAAATATGACAAGTGGTTAAAGCGTCGGGCCCCCCATGCTGGATGGACCACTAGGCTCCACGATCTACACGTGCATGGCCCGTGCTGCAGCCCATTGTTATGTTGTTATTGACTGTACGTTGCAGTGTATTGTTGTGCTATTTTAGTGCAACACGTATGTCACTTTGCTTGAAGTGATTGGATATGTATAGAAACTGATAGTTATGTCTTGTTTTGGTGGACCCGAAAAGGAAACCTAATTCTCATCCAGGGCGGGAAGAAGTTGCCATTAGCCCCTCCCCCTGGGTCCCCACCATGCGGCTGGTTGTTTTCTAATCTGTACATCGTGTCCATTCTGGGAATGTGCCCTGTGTGTGTAGTCATGTACAATACACATTCTGATTGGACAAAAAATTATAGATGTTACAGGACGACCATGGCCATGTTCACATGGCCATGTTGATCATATTATGAAATTATGACAATTATGAATTTGACATTGAGTATGCATTTGTGATACGTTTGTCTAAATCCACGACTGGGTCTGCAAAATGGTGTCATGCAGCCTCTGCCATTCATTAATTGAATGTCAGCTAGAGCACCTTGCAATGTTGTATTTTTTGGGATAATATGACGGCATTACAGTTACAAACCTAACCGTACAATGAATGTTTTTGCAAATGCATACAAATGTACATATATACTTGAAAAGACACGCATAGACACATATATGTGTGCACGCATGTGTTAGGTCAGTAGTAGTGTATGCGAGAGGGTTTGTATGCATGCAACCCAATTTATTGGGTATGATGAGTATATGAGTATGTTGTTCGTATACATTTGTGTGAGTTGGGACTGAGTGTGACAGTTCTATGTTTAGCTGCGGTCCCTCATATTTTTGTATCCCTCATTTTACAGCACAAACCTAATTCACAAACTGTTACAATCTTCTTCTGTTCTAATGCATGTCAGACTGGTCAAACTAGATTTGAACTTGAAGATCTTTTGTCATTCAATACACCAATGTGTTGGCACGCTTTTATGTAAAATTACGTGAAATTTATTTAAGTTACGTGAATGAATGAGGATTCAATATTTTTGTTCTATTAGCACTGTATGGTTCATGATGCACCCTAAATGACACGTGAGCTGTCCACATATAAACTTGTTATTCATTTTCTAAGCTTGGAATAAAAAGCCTTCAAGCTGTTTGTTGGTTGTTTTCCAGACATTGTCAAGTTCAGCTTTGATGATATTTAATAGCTCTGTCCCATTGAGCTGAAGATGCTGTTGCCAGCTAGTTTTTCTTCTGGGGTCCACATTAAATATAGGAGACAAAAACAACATAGAATAAATGTAAAAAGTAGGCTGTAAAAAAGAAAGACCCACAATTATTGACACATTTTTGACGGCATAGCTATAAACAACCCCCCCCCCCCCAAAGAATCGTCACCTTATCGTGGTGGAGGGGGTTTGTGTGCCCCAGTGAACCTGGGAGCTGTGTTGTCTGGGGCAATAGACCCTGGTAGTGTCAAAGACCCTAACAGCAGATCTGCGGCCGCATGTTTTGGACACTCGTGTAAAGAGAGGTGCAGAGCTGTCAACTGATCACCACCTGGTGGTGAGTTGGATCAAATGGCGGGGGAGGCTGCTGGACAGACCTGGTAAACCCAAGGGGGTAGTGAGGGTGAACTGGGAACGTCTGGTGGAAGCCCCTGTCCGTAGGGTCTTTGACTCTCACCTCCGGAAGAACTTATCTTGTATCCCAGGGGAGATACAAGATAAGGGGACATGGAATCCGAGTGGGCCATGTTCAGAGCCTCCATTGCTAGGAGCTGTGGTCAGAAGGCTGTCGGTGCCTGTTGTGGCGGCAACCTAAGAACCCGCTGGTGGACACCAGCGGTGAAGGAAGCCATCAGGCTGAAGAAGGAGGCCTTTTGGGCTTGGTTGGCCCAGGGGTCTCCAAAAACAGCAGACGGGTACCGGGAGGCCAGGGTGTGGGAGGAGTTCGGGGAGGCCATGGAGAAGGACTTTCGGTTGGCCTCAAAGAAATTCTGGCAAACCGTTCGGTGACTTAGGAAGGGAAAGCAGGGCTTAGCTCAGGCTGTACTCAGTCGGGGAGGAGAACTGCTGACTCAGACTGAGGATGTTGTCGGACGGTGGAAGGAACACTTTGAGGAACTCTTGAACCCGATCAACATGCCCTCTGGGGAAGAGGCAGAGTCCGAAGCCTCGGGAAGCCTCGCCAAAGTAGTCAAACAGCTCTTTCGGTGGCAAGGCGCCAGGTGTGGATGAGATTCGCCCTGAGATGCAGAAGGCTCTGGACATTGTGGGGCTGTCATGGCTGTCACACCTATTCATGCGGGCGCTGTACCGGTACAGCAGTCCGTTGTGCCGGAAGGTGAAGCTCTCGGTTTACCGGTCCATCTACGTTCCAAACCTCACCTATGGTCACAAGCTGTGGGTAGTGACCGAAAGTACGAGATTGCGGAGATTGTGGCCGAAATGAGTTTCCTCCAGAGGGTGGCTGGACTCAGCCTTAGAGATAAGGTGAGGAGCTCATACATCCGGTGGGAGCTCAGAGTAGAGCCACTGTTCCTCCGCATCGAAAGGAGTCAGCTGAGGTGGTTCGGGCATCTGACCAGGATGCCTCCCGGGCACCTCCCTTTGGAGGTTTTCCGGGCACGTCCGACTGGGAGGAGACCCCGGGGCAGACCCAGAACCCGCTGGAGGGATTATATATCTCATCTGGCCTGGGAATGCCTCGGGATCCCCCAGGAGGAACTAGAAAGCGTTGCTGGGTAGAAGGGCACCTGGAGAGCCCTGCTTAGCCTGCTGCTTCCGTGACCCGGCCCCGGATAAGCGGAAGCAAATGGATGGAAGGATGGATGGATAGCTGTAAACAAGTTATAGGTCCCCTTGTTATTTAACTAAAGTACACCATTCACTCTCAAAAACCATTAACATTACTACCACTAAGCAATAACCTAATCTTTGTGTGGTTGCTACCGTGCTTATTATTGGTGGTAATGTTTTATAACTTTTTAATTTCCTCATTTTGAGGAAACATAGACCCAGACTTGGGCTGTTTGAAAACAAAATGTAAACTCTAACTTTAACATTGTTTTTCATTTGTATGCGACTTTGAATTTAATTTGCAATGTTTCCGTATATTGTCCCTGGGTTTGGTTATTGCAGAAAGAAAGGATGTGAAAGATAAATCTGTATACATTTGTATTGCAGTGAGATACAGTCTAATGGAAGTTCTTGCACAGAACCACTAGCAGCAGCAACTTCATATAAATATTAATACATATATATTTGTGTAATACTTTTGACCGTGTGGGCAGCAGTTGCTCAGGACCGGCTTTCTGGAAAATACAAGGTTACTGGTTGCATGTCCCGGCTAAGTGTCAAGGTGTCCCTGAACAAGGCACCTAACCCTAACTGCTCCCGACAAGCTGGCAGGTGCCTTGCATGGTTGACACCGCCATTGGTGTATGAATGTGAATATGAATGGGTGAATATAAAGCACTTTGGATGAAAGCGCTATATAAATGCAGTCCATTTACCATTTGTTTTGTAATTCTCTTTATATTTGTAGGTGGAAGAAGAACACAGAAAAGATGGTCTTCCACTCAAAGAAAGGTAGGTTGCTTTCTTTACACTAAAGGGATGTGGGAGCAGTTTTGTATTGTCAATGTTGCAGCACATTCATGACACAAACCCCCTTTTTTAATTCGTTTTTCATTCAAAGAAAACCTACAACTTTAACTCACCAATCCCAAGAAAAATAGATTACATTTTAGGCAAAGACGTGTTTTCTGCTCTTTTGAATGGCCTGCTCTTTTGTCCCAAAACACTCATTCCAAATAGTCCTGTATTGCTCAGGTATTTTCAATACCCGAGGAAGAATTTGCAGTCACTTGCACAATGTTTACATTGCTTTGTTTCCACAATTCCTCTAGAACCGCTGCAAGCAGGCAACGTCTATTGTTTGCTTAGCCTACCTGCTATTACATAACTTGGCATCGTTGAACCTTACTGAATTTAACTGAGGTTGATGTAACATGGTCTGTAGAAGTCTCTCAGCCATCAAATGCTTCAACCTGTGTGGTAACATTGCACAGTACTCATTTGGCACTTTTGTGTCTGCTATAGTTTCGCTTGGCTGAATGTTTGTGATGCAGCCCAGTATGGCCACAGCATTTAAGATGTGGCAGTAGACTTTGTACGTAATTATTTTTATATACAAAATTATTTTATATATATATATATCTTTCTAAAGCTGAGCAATGTAAAACCTAAAGGAAGTCAGATTTGGACCTCGCTAACAATGTATTTGAAGCCTACTGCTTCTTATGCAAGAAAACTCTTAAACTTAGGACGTTGGGTGTACGGGCGCTGGAGTCCCATGCCAAAAGTGAGAACCACCTCACTGCTGTGAAGGGTCTCCGGCAGCCATTAGCCAGTTTTTCAGCCCCAGACCCAGCACTAGTAGCTCCACTAGCAGCACTACTACCTCCAGACTGCCTAGGCAAGACCCACACAGCAGCACCGCATCTCCCGTAAGTGACCTCCGGGTCGCTTTTGGTTCAGAGCCAACGCTAATTTTTCTTTGCATGTTTTTTTTTCTGTAGTTCAATGCATCTAACCTGTGTTCAGCACTTTGTTCATTTGATTAAAATAATTTACTTTGCAAGTATTTTTGTGACTGCATTTTCTTTGTATGTTGTTATGTTATGTTGTTATGTTATTACGTTGTGATATAGGTCTTAAATTTAATTCATTGGTGAAACCTGCAGAAATCCTGCTACTAATAGCGAATCATATCGCAATATCTGTCAAAATAATTGCTGTATGATTTCTTTATTTTGTCGTTCAGCCAAATTGGCACCGTGTGGCGGGACCTGTTGGCTGTCTCTTTATTATAGAATTCAGTCTGCCTGATGGTGTGACCGATGCAGTGCTCCACCACTATGCTCTCCTCTGCAGCCCTGTTGAGGTCACTCATGGCTAACATTGACTTTATTTGAATGGGAGCCAGGGCAATCATATGGCACCAAACATAACGTGTTATTTCTGTTCTGTGGCCGTGGAAAGAACCACACGGACATGAGCTCCATAGCATGCTTTGTTGAGACGTTGTGTCTTTCCTGAGTTTTATAAACCCCACCTTGCTTGTGCCCCTACGAAGGTAAATATATCACCGCAAGCAATAACAGCTTGGAGCTTGTTGTCATCTGTGCCTGTGTGTGTGTATTTTATATGGATATTTCAGTGTTTTTATAAGTAGAGCATTGATGTCCAATGCGTAAAAGTAGGTCGCCCGTGTGACTTATAGTAAATGTATGCATTTCTTCTTGGCAAGTCCTGATCCTGATGCTAGCTTTTAAAGGATACAGAAACCAGAGGATTGGACAATGGGGTTGAAATTGCCGAAATGTTAAGATGAAGTAGATGGATGTGTATATAGGCCGAGGTAATCGTTTGGCTTCCCCCGTTCTTTGCTTTGGTCTGTTATCGGCCTAATAGTCTAACATTTTTATTTAAATCTTGTCATCTGGAATAAAATAAGCCATTGACCTCCACTATCACTTTGTTTTACTACATCTGATTCTTTAATGGGAGGGAACACGGCTATTAAGTGTAAACTGACCCCCTGTTTCAGCTGTAATTCCAACACTATTAAAAACATGTTTTAAAGTGTTTTAGGCTGAGGGGTCAATGAAGGGATGTGGGGGACATATTATCTCTGTGGTTACGACCATGTGACCCATTTTTGTTAACATGGTACTGAGTGAGAGGAACTTTATAATAAGCAATGTTGTGTGTGAAATATGCCACACACCATGACGTTTATGAATACTATGTGGCCCATCAGCCACATAGTATTTTGGAGTCCTTTCATCATTGTGAAACAAAAAGTACAGGACTTTAGTTTGGAGTGGTGCGTGGAGTGTTCACAAATTGGTTGGCGGAGACTTGTAAAACAAAAACATAGGATCTTTACACCAGTTTTCTCAATGACAGTCTTTTAGTAATGGTGATATAGAGCCATAGACGACTATTCAAGATTGTAGGAGACATAGAAACAACAATGTTTTCGGTTTAACTGGCATATTAAGGACCCCGTGAGCTAAAAGTAGTCCCTTGTGGAAAGTAGTCCCTTTCTCATTTTGAAGCATTTGCAAGCAGCACTTGTTGGCGTAACAAAGCAATGACCCTAGTAGTGACTTCTAGGTTGTTATAATCCATCAGAGAGAGGATGGGGAAACGCAAGAGGTATCTCATTATTTGTGTCCACAGACACAGACTACAGGCTTGACTCATGCAAGGCTGGTCTGCTAAGGGAGATGTGCACGGTTTCTATACCTTTGTTATTGTTTCTACGTTCAAGTTTATGATCACCTCCTCCATGATGTCATGCCCTCATTCTCTCAGTGCTCGCACCACAGCCGGGGGAACTCGTACTGCCACTGCTCACAGGGAGAAATACTTCGCCGGTACAAGTTAGAGCTCAGTGGGTAGTTTATGGGTGGTTTATGCAACCCTTCATAGACACTTTTTCCACTCCATTTGAACCTTTGCGCATTTTACTGCTCTTTTTACATGCACACAAGGATACCAAAGGCGAAGACTAAGGTGTCATACGCATAATGAGCTGGACTTGTGTTCTTATCTCATATGCTTCCAGTTCACCACTGCAGATGAACACTGCTGCTTTAACTAAAGCAGAACAAACAGAATGGGTCTCAAGGTAAAGCACTTTTTGGTACGTTTTGCTTGAGACTGGTTTGCCAACAAACGTCTTAATGTGCACATTTTCACACAAAATCGGTCTTGACAACAAGCATGGACATGTGAACAGATACCCTCTGCTTGCTCTGTGACTGTTCAGGATATAGCACCTATAGACTGGATGAGGAAAGGGAAACCTCAACATCATGTCTCATGTTTAATGCAGTCTTGGAACAAAAGTCACATGTTTCAGAGATGAATTCTTTAATAACTGAATTTCTCTATTTTGCAAGGGCATGCTTCATGCATTGATATTTTGTTCCCCTGTAATATAGGCAGGCTGATGGTAATGTCTGACGCATCGATGCATATTAATCCTGTGTTTACAATACTGTGGGCCTGTCACTGTTGGCGACACTGCACTCATGGTCTTGTGATATTATGTGGTATAGTGTGGAGTTATTGGTTCCTCATGCCTTGCGCCCAGCCACCACAGAAGAAAAGATTCTGATGGCGGGTTTGGTACAATATAGCTATTGTCCATCATGTCAAATAAATAAAGCACGCTATGTCCATTAAAAACAGATTTCCAAGAAAGCCCACAGTGAAGATTTTGTGAATGTATGCAGATTAGCAATACAGATATTGCTCTTGCTCATATTGCTACATTGACATTTGATCAATACAGTGCAGCCTTAATCAAGTTTTGCTTAGACTTTTACAGTCTAAGCAAAACACTTCTCCTTCCTGTGAATTGTCATCCCCACGAGCCATGAGCAGAAGTTTATGATTGTTCGGTTGGTCTGGGGGGGGGACTCACAACTTGCTCAGAGTTGTGGTTGTCCCTGCAATACCAAGCCCTGTCTGAACTTCCTGTTCTGCATTGCACTAACTGGACATACTCTGTCTCTCACAGAGGACTCTGTTTACCCAGGTACCCAATAAACTGGCAGACATATAGCAGGCAAAGAGATGCTTCTTATTATACATTTTTATATTCATCATAATAACAATTTCAACAATAACAATTATTTGGATTTCATAACATACTTAGCA
>OMOU01000691.1:2012-12790 GCA_900312585.1 Malacocephalus occidentalis
CTGCGGGGGGGTGGAGATTGGTGGAGATTGTGGGGCACAGCTGCCTCAAGCCTGCCGCCAAGATGAATAGCGCGATTGTTATTTTCCTCAAAGACATTGAAAAGGTGGCTTAATTGGAAAGGGGCGTGACCATCAGTGACACATTTGTGGTGGTGCTGCTGCTGGCGACGCCGTACAAGCGGGTCATGTGTCCAACGTGCCGCCGTTCATCGCAGACGAGGTGATAGAGCGAGAGCAGTCCCGATACTGGGAAGATTGTCTCCACGATGAGGAAAGTGCTGTCGGGTTGTAAGTCACCCTTATTAAACCACGTCATCTCCCATAGACGACAGATCTTCATGATCACAAAACAAAATGTTTTCGATATCAATCTCACGTTTAACATAAAGAATGGAGTTTTCAATTATATCATTTATGCAACCTCCCAGGCCATGAAGTGCTTCAGTTGTGGGATGGAGGGCCACCAGATCAGAGCGTGCCCAGAGAAGGTTCACAAGGAAGGACAGGAGGCCCAGAACAGGCCAGCTGAGGAGCAGACAGCTGAGCTGAATATAGTTGCAGAAAAAGGGGATGAAGAGAAGGATGGGGCAGGAGTAAATGATGGTACTGTTGAAGTGGACAACCAGAGGGGGGGGGGCAGTGAAAGACACCAAACTAACAGCTGATTTAGTAACCAGTGAACAGGTAGAGGTAGAATGTGTGGAGGAGGTGGTGGAGGCTGAAAGTGATGACATGGACATGGCAGAGGAGGAAAACCTGCTTAAGTTTCCCAAAATGAGAAAGACTTCCACTGGAAGCAATGGCTCACAGTAAAACAAAAACACAAGTCATAAAGCCAAAAGAAACAAACCAATTTAAAAGCCAAGAGAACAACAGGACTCTGGTAGTTATGACGACTCCCAGACAGACGGTGCGGGTAAGTGAGGCTAAGTCTGCAGCCAGGAAGGGTAGGACAAGGCAGGCCTACAGTGTTAAAAAGATAAAACTGTTCCTACAGAAAACAAAGAATATGAAGGGGGTTGATATGGAAGACCACTTCTCAGGTAAAGACCTGTTTGTTGATTTTACAAGACTAATAGTGGCGGAAATGAAACAAGTTGATTCATTTTTTAATTGCTTATTATTGTGTTTTCTGCATTTTTATCAACTGTTGATGATGATTTTAAAATTAGCACTTTAAATCTTAATGGGGCAAGAGATATCAACAGAAGGACACAGTTGTTTGAGGTTTTAAAATTTAAAAAAGTAGATGTTGCTTTTATCCAGGAAACACACAGCGATGTTTTTAACATGTGTGACTGGCAGAGAGAATGGAAAGGGGAGGTGATCCTGAGTCACAAGAGCTCCGTTAGCGCTGGGGTAGGGATCCTCTTCTCCAGAACGTTTTTACCCATTTCATTTGAGGTCAACCTGCTTGTAAAAGACAAATTTGAGAAGTGCAATATGTTTTTTATCAATGTATATGCACCGAATAGAGGTATTGAAAGAGTTCATTTTTTAAATGTCATGAGCACTGTTTTAAGCACTCTTAATCCAGACGATTTTGTATATTTTGGAGGGGATTTTAATTGCACAGAAGATCACGTGTTGGACAGAAATCATTTTGAATCGCACCCAATCTGCATTGAAACAGCTAATAAAAGGACATGAGCTGGTGGATGTTTGGAGAAGGAAAAATGATCATACAAAACAATATACCTGGACACATGTAAGAGACAATGGGGTCTCTTCTGCAAGGTTAGATAGGTTTTATTGTTTTAAACATCATTTTAACATTTTTAAAACGTGTAAAATGATGCCTGTCAGTTGGTGATCAGAGTCTGGTTGTTTGTCGTGTTTTAATTGCCAACATCAAACCCAAGAGCGCTTTCTGGCATTTTAACAGTGCTTTAGTGCATGACACTCATTTTAGAGATCTTTTTAAATGTTTTTGGCAATGTTATAGAATACGGAAACATGAATATGCATCTCTTAGGCAGTGGTAGGATTGTGGCAAAATGTAAATAAAACAATTATGCCAACAGTATACTCTCAATGTCACCCGGGATACTACTAGATCAATTAATGATCTGGAGATTGAAGGATTAGTGGAGTCTACAGGAAATCGAGGACAGATTGAAGTCCTCAAATACCCCAAAAATGCACTTAAATACGTATTAGGCACCAGAGCCCAAGGAGCCCTGGTTCGATCACGTTTTTTAAATGCAAACGAAATGGATGCACCATCTAAATTTTTTTTCTCTATTGACAAGAGAAATGGCCAGAGGAGGTCCACACTCTGTGCTCAAGTACAGGGATAGAACTCACTGACCCAGGTGCTATACGCAAAGAGGCAGTGCAGTTTTATACTAAATTTTACAGCACAGAGTATACTTTACACATAACAAATTCATATCTCCAAGGTCTACCACAGGTCTCCAGTAATACAAATGATGACTTGGAGAAACCACTGCGGATGGATGAACTTTACACAGCCCTACAGAGCATGGAAGGAGGAAAAGCCCCAGGTGTGGATGGGCTGTCAGGAGAGTTTTATAAGGCTTTTTGGAATGAGTTAAGCAATTACTTTTTAATGGTTTTAAATGAAAGTTTTAATGCTAACGTATTACCATTAAGCTGCAGAAGGGCAGTAATCACCCTACTCCCCAAGAAAAGAGAAAGAAGAAAGGAGACCTAAAAAACATAAAAAACTGGCGTCCCGTGTCACTATTGTTCACAGACTACAAGAAGCTGACAAAAGCCCTGTCAAACCAGCTGAGAGACGTCATCGACCAGGTCATCTATAGGGACCAAACACACATTGTCCACTATAGTTCTATAGTGGACAATGTGTCTTTAATTAGAGATATTTTGGTTGTCTCCAGTTCTTTGAGCGCAGACACTGGTTTTATTTCTATAGACCAAGAAAAGGCATTTGACCGGGTTGAACATCCATACCTTGGAAAACGTTAGAGGGGTTTGGTTTCCACCCAGGTTTCATTGCCATGATCAAAGTTTTGTACCAGGACATTGAGAGTTTACTGAAAATCAATGGAGGACTGAGTACACCTTTTAAGATGAGCAGGTCGGTTCGACAGGGATGCCCCATTTCTGGCATGTTATATGCACTATCTATCGAACCGATGCTGCACAGGCTACCTACTCTGATTGAAGGGGTGTGTGTACCTGATTTGAATGAAAAACATGTTGTTTCTGCATATGCAGACGATTTAATGGTGATGGTAAATACCCAGAAGGATGTAGATTAATTGAAAGACATAGTGACCGGGTTTGAAATTATATCGGTCAACTGGAAAAAAAGTGAAGACCTAGCAGTAGGTGAATGAAAGAATGGTCTTCCTAGTTTGCCAGGAGGCTTAGTCTGGAAGAGAGGTGGTTTTACATATTTGGGAATGCATCTAGTGAAATAATGAAATAACTGTAAAAACAACAAACTGGGAAGGTTTGGTAGAAAAAGTCCAAAAGTACCTGACGGGACCAACAGACCTTGTATGGAGAGGAATAGCAGGTGCTATTCTCCAAAGACAGCTGGTCTGGGCCTGGACACATAACTTTTTTTAAATGGATTTTAATGTTCTTAAACTATGTGGATTACCCCCTTTTTATCAAGGTGTTTTAAAGCATTGAACTGTTTTCGCTGGATCAAGGTTGAACCTGCCATCTCAATGTACTCGCTTTGAAAGGAAACTTTGATCCATGGAGCTCAACTGGACATTGAAGTGTGTGCAGGGGTCAAGCAAAGACTGAATAACAATAACATTGTTATTTTAAAACAGATCATAAACATTGTAGGACCTAACATCTGTGAAGTCGAAGTTCTAGCCTCATTTCTTGAGCTGAAGTCAGTTTGGCAACTCAAAAAATATGTGAAAGTACTGTACAAAAAGTTAACCGAGGAAGAGTTGTCAATGTTACATGATTATCATTTGAAAAAGAAACTCCTGATAAGAACAATCCCTTTCCAGAACATGTTTTTAATCTTAGATTGGAGGGAATTTCTGGGATTTTAACAACAGTGGAGAAAACAACAGATCTAAATTTGTATACAGTAAATAGCAAAACGCGATACAAATGTTGTGATAAGGGTCTAAACAAAAAGACACAAAATGAAGGAATAGACACTGTTTGGAGACGGAAGCTAGGGGTAGCTAACGAGGTGAGGCCAGTGTGAAGGCTACTATATAAGCTCCCACTAAACAAGACGTCAGGTGACCTCCAGTGGAGGATTGTACACGGAGCCATTGCTGTCAACTCTTTTATTTCTGTCATCAACCCTTTAGTTTCAAACAAATGTCAGTTCTTTGATCTGTGTTTTTTATTGAGTGTCAAAGACTTAAACCTCTTTTTGCTAAGTCAACACTATTATTTGAAGGTTTAATGAGTTGTTTTCTGAAGTTGCTTTTGTTTTCGGTGTAGGTTATCGGAGGTTATCGGTGGAGGTTATCAGAAAGGGAATCCGACAAATTGGAAGCTACTGAATTTTATTGTTGGGGAAGCCAAACTGGGAATTTATAAAAGCAGAAAGAATGAAATAGAGAATAGGCAAAACATTGAAACCGTCCCAATATTTATTGCTCTGGTGAAAGCCAGAATATGGGTCGATTTCTGTTTTTATAAATTGATGAAAAACTTGACAGAGTTCACCCAACAATGGTGCTACGATAGCATCCTCTGCACTGTGATTGATAGCACTTTGGCTTTTTGTGTGAGTGTCTGGTATGTTGTGTGGTATGTTGTGTTGGTTTTCTCTTTTTGTGTGGTATGTTGTGTTGGCTTTTGTTTGTGTGGTATTTTGTGTTGTTTGTTGTGTGGTACGGGGTTTGTTTGTGTGGTATGTTTTGTGTTGTTTGTTTTTTTCTGTCGTGCATATTTATTTAAAAAATATATACAGTTGTGGTCAAAGTTTACATACACTTGTAAAGAACATGTATATCATGGCAGTCTTGAGTTTCCAATAATTTCTACAACTCTTATTTTTCTGTGATGGAATGATTGGAGCACATACTTCTTTATCACAAAACATTCATGAAGTTTGGTTCTTTATGAATTTATTATGGGTCTTCTGAAAATGTGTCCAAATCTGCTGGGTCAAAAATATGCATACACCAATGCTAATATTTGGTTACATGTCCCTTGGCCATTTTCACCTCAATTAGGTGCTTTTGGTAGCCATCCACAAGCTTCTGGCAAGCTTCTGGTTTAATCTTTGACCACTTCTCTTGACAGAATTGGTGCAGTTCAACTAAATTCGTTGGCTTTCTGACACGGACTTGTTTCTTCAGCACAGTCCACATGTTCTCGATGGGGTTTAAGTCAGGACTTTGGGAAGGCCATTCCAAAACCTTAATTCTAGCCTGATTTAGCCATTCCTTTACCACTTTTGATGTGTGTTTGGGGTCATTGTTCTGTTGGAACACCCAACTGCATCCAAGACCCAACCTTCTGGCTGATGATTTTAGGTTTTCCTGGAGACTTTGGAGGTAGCGTATGGAAACTTTTGACCACAAGTGTATATATTTTTAAATATATAAATAAAATAAATTGTATTTTTTACTTTTCCATTGTTTTTTCTTTTTCCATATTTTTTCTTTTCCATATTCCATGTTTTTTTCGTTTTTGGTATGTCTTTTTTTGACCAAAAATGATGTGTATTAAGTAAAGATGTTTTTTAAAAATCAATTTTAAATCTCTCTCTCTCTCCCTCTTTCTCCTCTCTGTCTCTCTCCCTTTCTCTCTCTCTCTCTCTCTGTCTCTGTCTCTCTCCCTCTCTCTCTCTCTCTCTCTCTCTCTCTCCCTCTCTCTCTGTCTCTGTCTCTCTCTGTCTCTCTCCCTCTCTCTCTCCCTCTCTGTCTGCCTGTCTCTCCATCTCTCCCTGCTGTCCTCGTCTCCTGGCAGAAAGCAGACCACTCCACACTGTCTCTTTCCTCTTTTCACTTGTTCTGTATTGTAGTGTATTGAATTTATATAATTCAAATTACTCTTACTGTATGTATGTGTACATGCAGTAGAATATACTGTATCTGTTAAAACACATTTGACTCATGGGAGACATGACACACATCCACACACACACATTGTGGGGGGGGGAGAGGAGAGCAGGAGAAGATGGGAGACTAGTTAGGAAGGGGGAGATCTTAACATCGAGAGAGAGAGAGAGAGAGAGAGAGAGAGGAGAGAGAGAGAGAGAGAGGAGAGAGAAAGCGAGAGAGAGATTGAGGTTTTAAAAAACTTTTTATTTACCCAATTAACAGAAAAAGGAAAACAGGTCGCTATCACAGCGAGCAGACCTCAAACATCAAAAACTGTCAAACATAACCGTGAAATGTGTCCCTCCGATCACATGTTAACAATCAATTCTCCTCCCACAGAGCACAGAACCCCCCCCCCATAAGCCCATATGCGACTGAAAACTTGCATTTTGTCCATCATTTTACAGTAGGTGTATTCCACCCTCAGTCTAGCCTTCAGCAGCCCCTCCAGAACCAACACCGGTTCCACACTGCCGGCACCTTGAGCCCGGTTTCTTTGTGTCAACCATATGGCCAATTTTGCAGCACAGGATAAGAAGTTTAACAATATATATGTGATTCTTTTCTTAGCAGTGTACTTTGGGCCAAAAATAAACAAAGAAAAAGAAAAAAACTCCCCTAAACACTGAAACCACCTTTTTAACAACCCAAACAGTGATGACAGTCGAGGGCACTGAACAAATAAATGCGCCAGGGTCTCCACCTGAGAACAGAAAATGCACTCCTCCCCCACCTCTAGATCCAGGTGCGCTTGGTATCTGTTTGTGGCTATTGCTCCGTGCACAATCCTCCACTAGAAGTCTGCCGTCCGCTTTTCAACAAACAGCTTGTACAGGACCCGCCAGCTGCCTTTCGGGGAAAATCCCGGACCAAGAAACTCAGTCCACCTCAACTCCTTCAACCCTGCCAAGGAGCGTAGGTTCAGAACTTTAACGCAATTGTTGTACAGTATTTTTTTCCCCACATCCTGAAAATTGTCTATGCGGGGGGTCGAGAGAGTCAGCAGCTGACCTCCTCCTTCCTCCCACTCCCCCACAACTGGGGTGATGGACTAAGAGGGGAAGCTGTACTCACACCCTTCACTCCACTGATCGCACATGGGGAAGCACAGACCTCTCCCATCACTCTGTTGATCAGCCTGATCGAGGTGATGTTACTGTTTTCTCTCAGGTGTTTCTGCCATCTTCATTAGATGGCCCAGTTTAGTGCAGCCAGCTTCCCTGAGCTTGGTTCTCAGGCTTGCAGACTGCAGTGTTACAGCCTTCATATCATTATTGAAAAACAAAGGTTCCTCAAACGCCCACATTCACGGATTCTCATTTGTGAACCGTGCCACCCTAAAAATCTGCCATGCCTGCAGAACAGAGTTGTAAAATGGTGTTACTCCAATAAGGTCCACGTCTGCAAGTTGAATCAAGAACAAATGGTTATCATAGCCCAGCCTCCCCACTCTCCCCAGCAACAGTCTGGCTGTATCCAACCAGCTTAGGCCACACCCATACAGCAGCCTTTGTGCAGTCTGGATTCTGACATGTGACATTTTTGACTGGATGTCAATCAGCCCCTGCCCCACTTCAGCTACCGGAAGGTAGAGGGCTGCTGCCCGGACCCAGTGCCGGCCAGACCAAAAAAAGTCCACAATTGCTCTCTGAATATATCCTCTATCAGGCCTCTTGGTGGTGTCAGAGCGATAAGTCTGTGCCACAGAGTCGAGGCGATCAAGTTATTGGCAACCAGAACTCTTCCCCTATAGGACAGCTGGGGTAGCTGGGTAGTTCTCAGTGCCCAAATCAACTCCCAACACCTTCAGCCCCTCGTTCCCCCATTCCATTCCCCCCGGCAGACTTTCCACTGTCTGCTCCCTCCACTGTCCCACCAACAAGGCTTCACTCTTGTCCCAGTTCACCCGTGCAGATGCGGCATTTTCATAGTGACGTGACACCCTGTAAACGTCCAACATCCCCCTGGCTGGAGACAAAAATATGCACATCATCTGCATGAGCAGAAACAATAAGCAGACTATCAGTGATGGGAGATCCAGGCAGTGAGTGACCACTGATCCGGTCTCTCAACTTGCACAGTAAGGGTTCAATTGCTAAGCTGTATAGTTGCCCTGAAATAGGGCAACCCTGCCTTATCCCTCACTGGACAGGTATTGGCCAACTCAGCCCTGCCCCTATCTGCACCATACACAATAGAACTTCATAATCCGTGCACAGAAAACTGCTCGCTGACATGAGACGGGAAGAGATCCTGTTCTGAAACACTCCTCCGTGCCGCCGATCTTTCTAGGTTGAAGAAAAAGGTGCTCGGGGCATCCATGTCCTGCATCTGGAGGAAGCGAGACCTGACAGGAGCCCTCTTTGCTCTCTCCTGCAGGAAGGAGCTCAGCTCAGCCCTCTTCTCCTGCAGCATCTGACCTGCAGTAGGGTCTGAGTTTCTATGTACTCCTGCCTCGATGTCCTTGATGTTGGCTTCAAGTTGTTGAACTTGTGCCTTGATCGTAGCAGTGGAATGGGAAGTATATTGTTGTCAAAACACATTAATCTGTGTCTTGCCAACTTCTCACTACAGCTTCAAAGAGCTAAACTCGTTTTTGGGGGTTTTCCACTTGTGCCAAAAATCAGCAAATCTCTGGCAGAAAGTGCCATCTTGTAACAGCTTATTGTTAAAAGACCAGCAGGATCTGAACCTTTCACCTCGTGAAATTATTACCTTTATGCTTATCAGGTGGTGATCGGTGAAACCAACTGGGCATATACTACACTGCTTTAACCTAGAGTTGAGGCTTTTGGAGATATAAATCCTGTCCAGTCTGGCTGCACTCACCCTGTTATTGCTGTCCCTCACCCATGTATATTGTCTGGCATGTGGATTATTAACCCTCCATTTGTCTAACAAACCCAGGTGTGTGATGGTGCTTCTAAGGCTCTGGGGTGACTGTGGGTGAGGTTCTTCACTTGTTCTGTCCAAAGTGAAGTCCAGAGTACAGTTAAAATCCCCACTCCTGATGAACTGTTCATGCTGATGACTTGTTAGCTCCTTTTTTAAAAGGGTGAAAAAACGTAGTCTTTCTGTTCCTTGATTAGGAGCATATATATTTACAAAGCAGAAGACCGAACTTTCTATCTTTGCCCTGACAACCAAAAGCCGGCCCTTCACCACTTCAGTGGAGGATAGAATATTGACCCTTGCAGCTGCTTTGAGTAGGATAGCTACCCCTGCACTCAGGTTGGTGCCGTGGCTAAAGGCCAGTGGACCTTCCCACCACAAGCCCCACTCAGTTTCATCTACTGTATTCGTATGAGTCTCTTGAAGAAACAACACATCAATCCATTTTTGGCCAGAGACTTCAGGGCTCCTTTCTGCCTGTCTCTCCCCCTGTTAATGTACAAAGACCCTACCGTGAGGCTCTGCATCGAGAGGTCCACGATCCGAGTTATTTTCCATTCTTTTTAACCGTTTTACATTTTGCTTTTCGAAGAATTGTGATATGTTTTTTTAGACGAAAGCGTTTTCTTTTGTCCAGGAGTGGGGGGTGGGGGGTTCAAAACCGGTTCAAAAGGAACCATCGGTGATCTAGAATGAAGGAACACGTTTCAGTGAACCACTTTCATGACGTCCCGAGCCTGACGTACTGACTGACTCTTGAGTCGACGCTACAGACTGACACCTGAATCGATGCTACTGACTGACTGTTTACTTCAGTGGATAATACATGAAAGGAAGCATCTTTAAAGGTTTGTTCCTCTAATATGCATTAAGAATTCATCATCTTAAATCGACCAGTGGAACAGAAATATGTTCAGAATGTGTATCTTAATGTTCCCACAAATGACGACGTTAGAGTGAAATTTACTTCAGAAACTGAATTTAACAAATATTTCTACAGTGTCAAATTAAACCAGCGACTATTACATTAATTGAATGTTGTATACAGCTTGTTAAAAGTTATTTAATATATTATTTTAAATGGGAATCATTCAAGACCGTCAACAAGTTCTACATAATTTTTTAATGACATGTAATTTATGGAGGAGACTGAAGGATATGGGCTTTTTAATGTACACACTGCTACTGCAGCAAGCAGAAAACACATCAACAGAGAGATGGGGAGGACTGGCGTACTGCATACTAATACAATATACGAAGAGTACGAATACTAATACCGCAGACTGTATACTGTCATACATAACATGCTCTATACTGTAATACATAACATACTGTATACTATAATACATAATATACTGTATACTATAATACATAACATACTGTATAATGTAATACATACTGTATAATGTAATACATACTGTATAATGTAATACATAACATACTGTATACTATACAGGGGCACGGTGGCACAGTCGTAGTGCTGTCGCCTCACAGCTAGAAGGTCCTGGGATCGATTCCCGCCTGGGACATGGTTGGTTCACCCCATGTCTTCAGTGCTGGGATTTTGTGAACGGCCCTGTTTCCCTGTGTCTAGGCCCTGTGTGGAGTTTCCATGTTCTCCCCGTGCTCCCTGGGGTTCCTCCATATATATACATTGTATATATAACCCCTCTAAAAACATGGAAGAAGACCGTCGCCTGACCAGCGGCGGTTGGATCGAGGTGGTCCCCGGGCGCTGCACTAGCTGCCCACCGCTCCTGGCCTGACCGCGGAGGAAGATGGCCATGGATGGGTTAAAAGCGGAGGGGTGGGTTAAAAGCGGGTTAAAAGCGGAGGACCAATTTCACGGCGACACCT
>OMOU01000697.1:0-11063 GCA_900312585.1 Malacocephalus occidentalis
TGTGCTGATTTTGAGGCCAACTTTTGCATATCCGCACGGAGCATTAGCGCACCGTCGTGGGACACATTCATTTAATTAATTAACCGTCTTGTTTTGTCAGGGCGCTTGCATCCAACCCCGTGTGATGCCATTTAGAAAAGTTTTGATTGGTGTGATGCATACTGAAAGCCGTTAATATGCAATGCTACTGTTTAGACAGACGTGGCAGAACAGTCCCATTGAATCCGGATTGAATTTGACACCTGACACCTGATGTTGTGAATGTGTAATGCTGCATTTGAATTAAATAGGCAAGGAAAACTTGGATCCTTCCCTTAAGGGTTTAATATAATATATGAAAGTGGCAGGGAGAAAATGAAACCATCTCAAAAACATGAGTTAAAATGGCTGTTTGGATGACTGAAAAGTAGCAGTTCTGAAACTCCTTTTTCAGCATTTTGGGATTTGAATTCCAGTGATCACACAACTCCTCTGAACCAGATCTCTGTGGACCAGAACTGAACTGAAGCAAGCGCAGCCTAACACTGAAAAGCACACAATTAGGCCCAACAAGATGAACCTCGATTCATGACTTGTAATCAATGTAATGCTGCTTTTTTTAGTGTTCTGTGCTTCTGACAGAATCATGAGTCCAGGTCTGTCCAGGTCCACACACTCTGACTCTGTGTCCATTCACCACACTCAACTGCAATGACTCACCATTATCGGTAATAGCCGATAAAAAAATTGCCCAGAATCGACAATAAAATGCATAATCTGTTAGACGTTATGATTTTTGGATGATTTTCTTTTTCCGAATCAATGTGCATGTTGTTGTACTGTAATCTGCGCATTGGAGCACATACTTGGTCAAGTACTTAATATATATTCAGAAAGCTTTTCATTTAACATAATGGACAATCATAGAATGGCTTTTTTTCTGTGGCAAAATAGTCGTGGAAAGGAAGGGTTCAGCAGAGATACAAAAGCCAGATAGTCTCACAAAACATGCCAACACCTCAAGTGAAATACAGGCAAGGTAGTAGGAAATGTGGACACTTTGCTAAGGAAGGAAAGTTTCAGTGTAAAGGTGTGGATGAAAAGAGGGCATCCAGAGAGGTGTCCAGTTCTATTAGGCAGTTTAACCTTCACGTTCACCCTGGACCTGAACATAGTTTGGGTTGCTGTGAGTGACCTTTGTATTCTGTGTAATTAAACGTTTGGGACCGTTGACCGCTCAGTGTGAAGGTGGGCCAGCCAGGCAGCTAAATGTTTCGAATGTCAAATCTAAGTGTAGGCTGGTTTTCTCCTCGCCTGAAGTTAGTTGTAGTATTCGTTCGGTTCGCCTCGCAACTACGAGTGCTCGAAACTGGCTCTATTCTTATCTTTCTGTACCGCGGCAATTTATCACTGTCTCGTTCAACAAATGTCCTCTTCGTAGGTTGCTTTGAATAAAAGCACCTGCCAAATGCCCTAAATGGTCATGTATTCGGCATTCCCCTGACTGTCAAATGTGTATTTGAATGACTGAAAATGATGTGATGCTGATTACTTCTTTATAATTGCTTGTTATGATGTTGATCAGGATGCTAATTATGCTGATGCTAATTGTAAAAACAATAGATGCATTCAAAACACGCAGGCCACCTCATCGGATCCCCACAAACGACATGAGTTATCTGGTGCTTGATATGATGCAGTTTGCTGAAGGTGCTTTCAGCCATGCCCTTTCGTTTGTTCATGGATGTTTTACTCCAGTGAAGGTAAAAAATATATTCATTTTAACTTTCAGCCAATAACTTGCAGGGGAAGATATGCGTAAATAAATGAATTGTATATTTATGCTGATTAAAATAATGGAATGCCTCCAGACGCATGCAGACATATTTGCTTCAAGGAATCTTTATTCCTCTTCATGTTTCTTAGTCAAAAATGCAATGAAAGTCCAAGTCACATTCTAATTAATTTTGAAACATCACAGCACAATCATTCAGATTCACATTCAGAAATCCACTCAGCCATGTCCACATAGGCTACCACTGCCATGAGTTGTTTCACAGGTCATTATATTCATCATCACAGATCAAAAGACTGAACATGACTTTTGCAATGTTGCATGGTATTAATATTGACTGAACAGAGGTGAGGTGCATGCCTTCAAGGTTGGGTGGAGACGACTGGGTTTAAGCACCAAAGGGGTCGCCCAAAAGCGAGACTTTCAACTCTGTAGGCAACCACCAACTTGTTTTATATAGTCTCGATAGCCCTCTGTAGGTGGCTTACTGTAGATACGTTCAAATACAACTCTAGCTCCTGCTTTTGGCAGATTCCCCAAGTCTTGAAAATCAGTGGTTATCAAACTACCATTTAAGGTATTATTAAGACATTCTTAGTCGACCTGAACATGAGCTGCAGGGAAATCTCAGGGATAGACTTGAAGTAGACTTTGCATTGCAGGCAGAATAGTGGCTGCATGAATGGAGAGTGATTCACAAATATGAATATATATGGAAATAGACAAGGTCAAAAATGGGATTTGCCTCATATTTTTCCAGATAAAAAAATTATACCATGAATCAATTGAGCGTCTTTATTAAAAGTTGCAAATATGAAACGGCTTGTCCTCATTAGTTCAGAAGACAATATTTTGGGCAAAATACTGTGAACTTATCGGGGAAAACAATGAATATAATACATAATGTACAATGACAAGCCGTTCACTTCTTACTTATGGATCATATCAGACACAATTCCCATGCACACCCATTCACTGACCGTGTTGAGTTTACAGTTGATTCTAAGCGGTTGTGACTTACTGCTGAGCAGAGCAGAATCCCACGGACCCACTCATGTCCTTCTGCCCGGCCTGCTTAATTCAACAGAGTCCAATTGGTTGTTTTCTAATCACATATCATCCATAAAAAGAACAGAGTCAGGGCCTCAGCCCTAGCGCTCCAAGTCCGAGTTCCCAAACGTGTTGCTTTTTTTTTTCTTCTTTTTTTTTTTTTGCGTGACAGATCCCTTTCTCCCTCCAGAGAGAAAAATGAGTTCTGGAATGCGCTGAAGGTCAGGGTGGTATCAGCAAAAGAAAGGCTACAATAATGATTGCATTAACATGCAGCTTGGGAGCGCTGTGCTCTTTAAGAGGAGTTCCGGGAAGGAGGTGACAGAATGGCGCTTCGCTCTGCATTCTGCCACTGCAGTCCTCTGGGAGAGCGACAGCCACAAAACAAATATTAAAGTAATTTCACGCTCTCAAAGACACGCATGCATGCAGACGGGCAGATGCAAGCCAACATATGACTTAAACATGCATGTTACGGGAAAGGTTGCGGGCGTTGCTTCGAAATTACTTGTCAATCTCAGAAGAGAATATGTTTTCGGGATTTTGACTTGTTTTTAATTATTTGGTTTAATAAGCATAATGAAAAATCCATTGTTGAAGACGTGGTTGTGTATGCAAAAACACAACCCCATTTTAATTTACACACACACACACACACACACTCACTCACAATGAAAAATACACGGTTGTAGATTTGTGTGAGATTTTTCTCTCTCACACACACACACACACACACACACACATACACCCAACACCCCCGCCCCCAATTAGCACTTAATGAATCCTAATTCCCAATTTAGGAAATGATGTTGCTACCAGTCTGAATATAAACAGTTTGTAAGCAATATGGAAATTATTTTGTGCAAAATCAGGCCTGAGGCTTTTTAATTTGTTCTAGAAAGTATACGTATATTGACATCTCTTGTTTTGACAGACTGCATTTGCCTGTATTGAAAACCAGCAGATATCAAATGTACATTTTAGATACGTATTTAGACTAGATTTAGGCTAGATTGAAGGCTGACTTCCCAGAACAGGCAAAGGATGCCACAGGAACATGTAGTTCTGTAGAAGGCCCCAATATATATACTGTATATAGTGGATGTATATACACATTGTATTTTTTTACTGAATTTAAGGAATCACACCAAGTACATATAGGCATGAGAGGTGAAATATGAAACATGGTAACAAAACTTGCCATATTAATATGAAGTGGATCATAACATATGGTGGATGTATGAGATGTGTGTTTCATCAATATCATGAACACTATTAATTGATTTTCAAAAACCTTTTCCAAATGTATGAAAGATTGACCCATTTTTGTGAAACCGTTGACACGTTAGCTTTTTTCCAAGTACATCTGACTGAATTTAGGCAGTAGAGAATGGAAACAACCTTCTCATGACATTCATCCATGTAAAAAAAACTGGCTTAGGTTTTTGGTTTGTTTTTTCATAAACAATTGAGTTTGTGTTTCAATTGTGATGCAGTTTAAGTTTCACAGACGCACCATCTCGGCGTAGAACCCCCATCCCTCACACGGCTGCACATACAGAGGACGCCAATGACATGAGGCAACAGACTCCTATATAAAGAGGTAACCAGGTTCTGTGTCTTCATTGGTCAACTAACATGAACTCAGTAGCTAAGTAGGTTATGTGAAATTTGATCAAGCAGTGGATTTCAGTCTCATAACTGCTCTAATATCATGTAAAAACACATCCATTTAGAACGGCAAGCAGATCATGTTTAAGATTTAACATTTCTGTTTTACATTAACGATTCCCTTCTCTCGAACCTTAATGTTAAAGGGAAGAAGAATATGTTTCAAGTTAAAGAGGAACACACACAAAAAGAAAAACATATATTTAACGACAACATTTAGCCAACTTCAGTCGGCCTTTTCACTCATTAATGCATTACTAACCTTCAATGAATGAGCGACTTGTAAATGTAAGAGTCATGCTGGGGTTGAAATAACACCATCTTATGTTTGTAACTTGAAAGCTCAGGAGTCGTCTCCCCAGTTAAGTTTGAACCATATTGCATATTGATTTCCCTTTACTATCCAAAACGCACTACAAACAAAACTTGAAGCATATATTTGAGGTGGTATGTATTTGATGTTCACACCATAATTGCTAATAGTCCACAGATCTGGGGGGATTTGGGGCAAGATACGTACAAAGATATATTATAATAGCTTCTGGTGTTCATGAATCACTGATGTCTTTGAATGTGTATTGTAGTTGTGCTACTTGTACCGCTTAAACATCTACTTATCTGATTCTTCTGAAGACATTACAAGATACAGTAAGAAACGGCATGGCCATGGCATATTGGATTTTGTATTTGTACTATTTGGACTGCTTTTGAATCTACTTATCTGATCTTGTTAAGACATTACAACACAAGACAAACAAAGATGAGAAACACAAAATAAAGATTTAATGTTAGGTGTTGCTACATCTTCTGGGCAATTACAGGCGATAAGACTGGTAAAAAAGACTGGGGGAAGCCTGAATGTGCACTGGTAGGTAAACAGTGGCTATGCTTCCATTGTGTCTACACAAACCAAGGGGATTTAAGTAGAGCAAAGCAGATGGGTCTTACCAGCATTTCACCAAAAGTGAGGGATTTAGGGAAATAGCAAAATTATTAAAATGATGACGTGACAAACTTCAAGCGCAATCCTCAGGACCAACAAAACACTTAATTTTCTTAGGAGATTTTCACAACGCAACATAACCTGGTAAATCTGACAAGGCTGCACTGCGATTGAATCAGCCAACAGTTTATCTTTTCCTTTATATGATGGCCGACCAAAGCACATGTTAGGACGTTCTTGACACACAGTAAGGGAAACCCTACACTGATGGGATGATCATCCAGAAGGAAACCCTAAGAGGTCACTAAACAGTTTAATATCCATTTGAGAAGTTGGTTTAGTAGCCACTAGAAAACAGAAGCTGCCGGTTATCGATTTATGCCCAAAATGGCTGGGGGAAATGGGAGTCATCCGATGGTCCAAATCAAATTCTTTTCTTCTTTAACAACTACTGCAGTGGTGTTATTGTGTTTAGCTGCATTGGGGAGAACTCTTAAGGATGAGGATGGGATAATGCGAGATGGCTCTTTCCTGTTAAATCTCTTGAACTGATTTGCAAGGCTATTAAGTTTTCACCTTGCGGATATACAGTACATTCTCGCCTCGCGATGTCTGGTGTACTGGACCGGTAAGTTCTTCCGTGTTTCGCCCCGACAAGAGTAGACATGGACTCAAGTATTACAATGACTCATCGATGCAGTAAAGGTAAACAGGATATAAGTGCCTTGAACATTACGTTAAGAGCACTTCTTTCAATTGATAGTTGCTGGCTCACATGGAGAGGTCTTACATGTTGTGAGCTAGCCAGTTTAAAATAAAATGGTTGGCCTCAACCTTCAGTCTGTTCTTTCACCGCAGGGATGTTTTTTCGTGCTTTAAAGTGGACAATGTTTTAAAGTTGTCCAACTTTAAATCATTAGTTCAGGAAAAACCCATTGAAGAACCAAATACAGTTCACAAGTCTCATTAATCTGCTACCTTTTGTAGATAAAGGAAACTATCCCCCTCCATTGTTACCACACAAGACCTGGAGCTTTTACACAATGGACATAATTGATATTCCAAAGCCTGTAGGATAGTGAGATTCTAATTAAGTAGGTGTAGAACATATTGCATTGGATATATTGGAATATTGCATTGGAGTACACCAAAGAGTTCATGTTGATGAACCAGCTCTGCTTTAAAGAAAGAAACCCATTACCATCCTTCTAGCAATTAGTGCTGTACTGGATGATGTACTTGAGATTTGAGATCAACTTGAGTTGATTACAAGCTTACAAGTTTAATTTCAATAGCTATTCATTACATAATAAATATAATCACCTCATTAGCTTTTTCTCATTGCTCCTCCAGCCAAATCACACCAAAAGCTCTCTTGAATTTTGTTAAATTGTAGTCACTGGTATGAAAAACGTCTTTGAAAGTCACCCATTGCCCATAGGAAAAAAATAAGCCATTTGACCTTGCAATGGCAGTATTGTCACAAAAAAAAAGGAAGTGACAAAGATCAAAGCGGTCATGGTCATTATTCAACTGAACAGTATTTATGGCATTATCACAGCACTGATGCCTCTGGTGAGGGGAGGCGGCGGGTAGACACTGAGCGACAGCTGGTACACAAGATTCCTCAAGGAAAGACAAATCACATTGTCAGACACAACCCCGTGTGCCACTGTCTAACTGCGGAAAGCAAGATGTGCTGTTGGTGTCAAGCATGCCCTGTGGAGATATTACTTTTGGTTTTTTTGCGGGGGTGGGGGAGGAGGAGGGGTGGTGGTGTCTGTGCATGTTAGCACGCATCTCTTTGATTGAGTGCCTGGCAACGTTTCATCTGGCTGATGTCGAGACATCGTCTCAGTTTCATCTGCTACTTGTTCAAGTTTTCTCCGGGTTACTTATTTTAAGCAGCGTTTCGAGTAGAACTATGCACCAGTCCCATTGCTTACAAAACCTGTCACAGCACGCAGAGATGAAATGTAGACTCCATTAATGTTTTACTTGCCAATGCAATCCATGGCTCATCAGAAACAGCAAGATAAATCACAGCATAAGTGAGACTTGAGTGGCCTTTATTGAATTATCCAGTCATAAAAAGTGTGTCTTTAACTAGGTTATGACATTTCTGACAAAACTGTATGATGATTGATTTCAAACGTTATGATGATTGATTTCAAATGAAGTGTGATGATTTCAAGCGAAACCCTGCTGTGATTGTGTATTCCAGTAAAGCTGCATTGCCTACTTTCTGGCTACGAGTACATATTGGACTCAATTACCAATCAAGCATTTATTTCTCAGTCGTAATTATTTTTCAATGAGCAGACCATTTTTGTCCATAGCGACTGACACTCGGTACATTTGAGAGTGAGGTCTTAGGTGAGGCTGCTTAAACCAGGCATCTACCACAGACACATCCATATGTTTTAGAAACACCGGCTCACAGCCCATGTGCGGTTGATGTGATCTGAACTGCTGTATGCGGGCCACATTCTGGCCCGTGGTCCCACGTGCATATTGGACACAAAAAAATAGAAGTGCATATGTGGTGCAGATATGGGTCAAAATATGTTGGGTCCCTGCGCTCACACAAAAGGGGTGTCTGCTACATTGTCCTCTAACGCTAGCAGGCTAGCAGCGTGCACGTGGACTGCAGCTTCGCAACTTTTCACACAGATAATACATTATATTCTAGCTCGGGCTGAACGGCCAATACATCACACATCAGACACCAACATTGTGCTGTGTGCGCGAGCATTAGTGACACTGCCAAAGGTCTATTGTATTATCTGCATGCATGCGGCGAATCACCGACCTCTGTAAACTTTTAACATTGAATTCCATTATACGTAATGGAATAGTGTCAGGAGAATGAAATGTGGCATGTAGGCCACGTAATCAGACAACCCTCCTGACGAAGAATGGAACGCTGCTGTTGATCCTTGAAATGCCCTTGAGATGTTAATTGCTGTACGATGGCGCGAGTAACATTTCAAACCGTCACATTCCACTATATATGGCGGTGTCTTTTATGCAGATGTCTGACACAAGGTCAAATGTATATCAAAGTGTGTGCATGTACATTTTCCACATGTTCTGAAAGGCCAGGCCAAAAAAAACAGTAAATTTGCAGCTTTGTGGCGCAAAGGAAAAATAAATGAGACCATCTCAGCTTGTTTCATTGGAAAGTTTGCAGCAGTGGCCAGTGGCCAATTGAAGATGTGGTACATTTTCTCAGTAGTTCCCCTGCATGCATCCAGCCCTGGATTACTAGTGCCACTGCAATAATATATATATATATATATTTGTATATATTGGCACGGAAGTGCCTCACTCCCTCTCTCTTTCTTATTGAAAGTGCACTCGTTAGGATGTTGTGTATTTATTTGTCTCTGCCAGAACTGGAGACCCCCAATAAAGCTCGGATTAGAACTGGGACCCTGGAGTAGTCCTGAGCAGAACAACAGCAACACGTGTGGAAACAACTCCAGGTGGGCCGTCCACATCACGGTACTTCCTGCACGTGCTGAGAGCCTGGAGTGGATGAGCATATGAATAAATCCAGATGACCATACAAATATATCCGTGACAAGCTCTTTTGTTAAAGAGAAACAAAACCATTGAAAACCGAGCATTCAGATCAGCCTGGCTTTTCATTTATACCTCATACTTTGTCATTTGTTTCACCTCACGAGTGGACACGTTGACCACATCGAATGCGAACATCCGACATTGTGACAATATGAAAATAGAGAAAAGCCTAATCGGGCCCCTTTAATAGAAAGTAGCCTACATATTTGACTGGGCAGAAGAAAGGCAACATGATTATGAAATCCAGACAATGGGAAGACTGAAAATTGTCTTGAAAGTGCACGTGGGGCGCTCCAATTGCGTCTAGCAGTAATGTCTAGCTATGTTATGCTATAGTGTTATACCCATGTACGAGGCCATTGCTGTTGGAACACACCAGAGCCCTATTGGAATCAGTGATCGCACTCAAACCTCTCTGCGCCCGTGCACACCAGCACCATGCACGCACACGCACCAGCGCTGTACACGTGCACACCAGCACCACGCATGCACACGCACCAGCGCTGTACACGTGCACACCAGCACCATGCATGCACACGCACCAGCGCTGTACACGTGCACACCAGCACCATGCATGCACACGCACCAGCGCTGTACACGTGCACACCAGCACCATGCATGCACACGCACCAGCGCTGTACACGTGCACACCAGCACCACGCATGCACACGCACCAGCGCTGTACACGTGCACACCAGCACCATGCATGCACGCACACGCACCAGCGCTGTACACGTGCACACCAGCACCATGCATGTACACGCACCAGCGCTGTACACGTGCACACCAGCACCATGCATGCACGCACACGCACCAGCGCTGTACACGTGCACACCAGCACCACGCATGCACACGCACCAGCGCTGTACACGTGCACACCAGCACCATGCATGCACACGCACCAGCGCTGTACACGTGCACACCAGCACCACGCATGCACACATCAGTACTGTGCACGTGCATATAGAGCACCTCACGCACACCTCAGCATTGCTCCTGGAGAATAATACTTTTTTTTTTAAAAGCACTGTTTCCCCATCACAAATTGCCATTTGACAAGCTGTCTGACCAAAAAGTATACTTTCAAATTATTTGCACAAAGAATAACTTATTCCTGGCACCTTTATTTATGGAGCTCGATGGGCTTCTATGGAGAGGAAGAAACGGTTGAACATAGTGGTTGCTACAGCCTTTTATCTTCTCAGGGGTTCCACCTCCGCACAAATAGAATAGAGGGTGTACTTGAAGATGGGCAAGTTTCACAATCGGCAACCCACACCAAATACAACACTGAGTCGCAAGGAGAATAGTTATAGGAAGAAGGAATAAAGACCTTGCAATAATAGCAGCTGCAGACAGTAATGGCGGTATTGCATCTTAAAGAAATTGAAGTTTCGTAAAAAAAATGTTAAAACTTTGTGAAAGACATACGAGTTGACGTTTAAACAAAAAGGAGAAGTTAATTAAGGCTATGTGATTCATTTTCCACATTGACACTTCAAAAAAGAACATTTCAAGTGAGAGAACAATATAGAGGTAGGCGTGTTTAGTGTTGGTGTCATTTTAATTGTCATAAAGCAGTGTCATAACATGTTAGGATCCTAATTACTTGCCATTGGGGCTTATCCACGGCAACATATTAATTTGATCTCAATTCAAATGTAGCCATTTTGATTTTAAAGACTTGTGGATTCCAGGTACTAGCTAGATTGTTGTGGCTCACAGATATGACAATTTGACTGACAAATATAAGTTGGAAGGACTCACCTGTACAGCAGGTAGATGGATGGGGAACATAAGAAGGGAAAAAACAAAGAAGCAGATTTAAGTATTTACAATTATTATCTTCAATCATTTGTGTGCATTTCCACTCTCAAGTAACCCTTCACCTATTTGGTTTCAGTGACACTCTCTCTTATATTCTATTCTTCTATTAATGTTTCAGGGCATAACTAAGCGTTATAACGTTGGCGACAGCAAACTGTACATTGAGGAATACTATACAGGTCGTTCATGTTTGGTGATCAAGAGCGGGGG
>OMOU01000699.1:0-11360 GCA_900312585.1 Malacocephalus occidentalis
CAGGCTGCTCTCATGGTGGGATAAGGGAGCAGCTCATCAGCTAATGCTATCAGATGGGAGACGTACGTTGATTGATCCGCCTGGGATGTTTTGGCCATTTCACGTTGAGGTCACTGAGATGCCCTCCGGTCAGAGCAGCAGCAGGAGACAGACAGCCGGGTTTGCGCTCTCTACCTGCACCATGTCACCCAGGCACAGTCATTTAGTCAATGTCACAGAGCTGGCCCACCTCTCCCGACAGGTGTACTGCTGCAGCACCCTGCTGGGCTACTATGCATAATTCACAGGTGAGGGTTGTACCAGCGCCTTCAAGGTCAAGGTGGCACCGCTCCAAACAGTTTTTTAAATGTGGCATGTTATAGGCTTTATATATATTACCACACTTGGCAATTACCCCAACGGTGCATCCCCAGTCAGCTGGGTGATGAGTGGAAGGTGCAGCCCAGGAGGGCAGGGGCAGCTGGAGAAGCTAGCAAGATGGGAAGGACGTGAGATGAAATGCCGCCGGTGGACGGTGAAGCCTGCAGTCTGCAGAGCCGCCACTCAAACCAACTCCAGCTTCACCAGATGGACACGCTTTGCTGGAAGCAGTCATGATTGCGCCGATGTGGAACATAACTGTATTCTGTATATGTAATATATGTCTATTATAGAATATACAATAGGGCTTTATTAGGTAGGCATGTACCACATATATGAAATGTCTCTCAAACAAGCCAAACTTATTACAATAGTTGCAGTCTGAGACACATCACCATGCACACAGAGGATGGAGTTCACAACAGCTTAATTGGCTGTTATTCGTTTGTCCCTATCACTACATAGCCAATTAAAAATGTTTAAATTGAGGGCACCATGGTGATTTTAGTTTAGCCAATAGTGAGGATTTTCCAGCGACTACATGCTACACTCGTGAGAACCAGAAAACTTCACGTGGAAATACAAAAAAGAATGCCAATGTTTGTCATATAAGTTTGGCATATATGTAATATGTTACTCAAAACAATCTGACTTTTTAACAGCATACTATGCTAACAAACAGGTCTACACAATATTTTGATATATTCAGCCCAGAATTAGTGTAAAGATTAGGTTGTTATGGCAATCAAAGAAGTACTTAACATTTTTGCTGTTGTCATGAAAAAACGTAATGGCTTAGTAGGGTTTACATTTTATTGGCCCACATTTTCAGATTATTCCCCATAGAACGATTATAGGAAACTATAGGAAAGTTTTGGTTCAATGGTTTTGTCCAGGGAACAGTCTTGTACATTGTGATTGCTTGTCTAGGAAGCAGCCATCACAGGTAATAGAGACTGAGAGGCTAGATTTGGGCCTAACACTCAGAAAGATGGTACAGTTTACATATAAGGAAACAAACTTTAAATGTTGACCGAAAGGGTTTGCAGAGAAGGCGTCATTTGACCTTGATTTTGTAATTTTTTTGTAATTAAAGATTCTTTTAGCTTTTTTACTCAGTTATTTCCATGTGACCAGACCAATTTCCCCTTATACATTCCTACTCTGCAGAGCCTTTCACAACACAGAATAAGTCATATCTGTCATGTCATTTAGAATTGCTCTGAAGGGTTCAGTGTAGTGGCTCAAAAGGGTCCCTGTTTATGCCAATGAGCTTGGCTAGAGTTGGTTGCCGGTGGAAAAGGGTGTGCTTTTCCAACACATCGGACTGACCAATATTTGCTCTGTTACCATTTAGGAGGTCCACTCGAGCAAGGAGAGGGTTAGGGTTTGTGGGGAACAGACACCATCAGTGTTTTTATTTGTATTTATTTTTTTTACTTTTTACTAAAATTCACAGCTAATCACAGCGTCACTCACTGTGCAGTTTGCTCACATCGCAGCGATGGTAGACCTGCTAGCATGCTAGTGCTTCCTGGGTTTGTGTGTGTGGTGATGGCTGGTTTAACCTGTGGACCTTTATTAGGCGGTGCACCAGCCACCAAGCCACCACACACACTCCACAATCACACATTCCCAATCAGCTTTGAAATACAACCTCTTCACGTTCTAATTTTCAGATCGTCTCATTTGCACACAATTGCAACTCATACGCATTTAGACATTACCATGGTGACATTTTGATCTCACAATTAATTAGCTCTGTCAAGCTACAAATATCCACCGATAATCACCACACAGTTTCCTCACTAGATGGACCTACCCGATCCCTCCTCATCTAACACATGTACACGGTATTCTTTAGCCCTCAAATCTTTTCATGACATATTCCTTCCTCTGCACAGACGACAACTTTGGAGTTCAGTATCTGTTTCTAATTGGACAAAGAATGTACATGATGTCTTGGTTGTTATTAATACCCCTGAATCGGGTTACCCCAAGGAATGCTTGGGGCCTAAAAACAAGTGAATTTCTCCTGGGACTTTCAATGTCAGTCTATGTGGAGAGTGCTACTTGGAGGACAGATGCTGACAGCAGCTGACTCTTAATGTTTGTGGTACTGAACACATCCATTGCATATGGGTCAGTAATTGGAGTCACAAATCACAGGAATGTTCTGCGTTTATAGGGGTATTGCGTTTTATGGATCATAATTTATTGACTGGCTGGCATTATGTCTGAAGGTTCTGTGGGCGTTGGCTGGCGCGGAGCTGTAGATCAACCCATCAACAGTACTTTCAATTCAGCGATGTATACATTTGTCTCATTTCCATCCCTTTAGAGAGGCATTATTTATCTCGAGTCAAGGACTTGTGGAGTGTGTGGGTGTGTTAAGTAGCTGGAGTAAAACTATAGGCTTATCCTCCATTTCCCGTTCCATAGCATGCAATTGCAATCATTCTTTTCTGCTGTTGTCTCAATCAGTAACATTTAGGTAAACATGCAAATGAACGGTTTTTCGTTAACTGAAGTTTACGTTAACTGATTGCAGTCCATGTACAGGATCTCCCGTGAGCAGTGTTTCTTTTGTTTAGTTTTTTTGTTTATGGACTTTCATGTGTAGCAGAATCGAGCAGCTATAAACCAGGGTCACTGGTCTGAATCTGGCCAACAGCTGAATCATGATTTCCATCTCTGAAGGTCCTTGATTTTAAAAGAACAATGATTAAGAGTGATTTGACTTTTGATTGATCGTGTCACATGTTAGATGTTGATTATGTCCTAGTAAGTAGCTTCTGAGCTGGCAGAAGAATGAAAACATCTGCTGGACAGCAGCTTCATCACACACACACACACACAGTTACTGTTTACACATCGACAGTGGTAGGGGGGAAAAAAATCAATATTAGTTTGAAAGAAATTTTGTAATTGAGTCATCTGCACACTATATCGCCAAAGATATTGATCATCCGGTCTTGCGTCAACCAATGGAATGCACAGCCCTCGGAGATGCACTGGCGTGTATACGTTCCCCGGTAGTAAATCAAGCCCTCGTGTTACAAAGCTTGTATTGCATTTGTACGCCGTACACCTGAACGTCTACTCAAACTGGGGAGTTTTTCTGCGGTGATGGCGTCACATCAATCATGTCCGCTGCAATCAAATGCATGTTTTTCTCTCCTGCTTTGAGAGATTAAAGCAAAATAACAGCAGAGTTGTCGGCAGTCAGGAGTCTGGAATGTGTCCCTGCAGCCATCTAAACGTGTAGCTGTGGGAGTGCAATATAACAGGGCTCTGAGCGGCAGAACCCTATATGTTTCTGGGAGATGGTTATCCTGTAGCCCATCATAACATCCGGTATGGAGTTGTAACAGAAAACCCCAACTCCCGTCCGAGTGGAAAACTGTCTTCTTTTTTTCCTCCCTCAATAACCACTTATCTGTATCCTCTGCTTCACATTGAACCTACGGTATGTGAATGCCGTCACCTTCTTTTGCGCTTCAATTTCACGTGGAGAAACGTGTTTTATGTTTTTCTATTCCACGCCGCCCCTGGGCATACCCAATCCACGGCTGCAGCCCTATGATACCAATAGGTATGGCTGCACTATGACCAGGGAATGGCAGGGTGATGGCACGAGTTAGCGAAACATATCCAGGGGCCTATAAATGTCCATGTGCCTTCACGCCTACTCCCCTCCTTCCCCTCCTTCCCCTCCTCTGAGTTTCCCCTTCCCCTCATATCCAGCACACTGTCCATTAGTTCACAGCGCGAGATGGCCCATGCTTGGCTTGGTGGTGCAACAGAGACAGCTGGATGGATGGATGGATGGATGGTGTGAGGACAGGAGTGAGGTCGGAGGAAGGGAACAAGGAGCCAAGATGAGCTCAGATCGCCCAGAGCTCTGCTTCAGCATGCACCATGCATCTGTTTGTGTGCTTACGTTAATTACACAGAGGGATGCCCCATCAGCACGGTCTGGCAGTTTGCTTAGTTCCTTTCATCACTTCTTTGTTGAAAACGGGATAATTAATGGCTGGATGGGAGGGGTGCATAGTCCTTGCCTCAATATGAGGCATTCGACTTATCAACATTCTCCTTATCCCGCTGTGTTCTGGTTGGAAACTAGATATGTGTGTCATGCTGGGCAGGGAGATGAAGATGTGGTGTCTCCACAAATGTGTCTCTAAACAAAGGTGATGCTGCAGACCTAGCATTTCCTCAACTCTACATAGCTAGGTGTTCTAATCAGTGTTTGTTGAAGCAATCCCCCATCTCATCCAATTGGTGTGTAGACATTCTCTAAGTCATTAGCATTGTGTCCGGCCGGTCTGTTTTTCCAGGTTTAACAATTAAAGAATGTCTTCCAAATGTGTGATTTCATTTCAAGTGTGCAAATGTACACGTTTGAGAGCCCAACATAGTCATATAGCATACAGCTCTACTGCCAACCCCCTACCCATGGACGATTAAGCCTATGCATTCCGCATACACACATTGTTGGCATACAATATGCACATTCCAACAATGTTTATTGACAGGTGGCAAGGCTGGCTTCTTAGACAGTTGGACATGTACCCTACAGGTAAACAGACGAGTCTGGAGATGTAAAGTGTGCCCGTGGCAGATCCATTTTGACAGGGAGCTTGCTGTTCAAATTCCCCCTGGGGCAACATTTTGACAAAGGCTTGTTAAGTGAGAAGCTGTCTGTGTCAGCCTCCTAACCAGGGCCCTCATTAACCAACAACAATACAGGCAAGTAGCGGGAGAAGGTGGCAACTCCTCCCGAATTGCACTCTGGATAATGTTTTTGTGACAGCCAACGAATGTGGAGGAGGAATCCATTGGCAGAGAGTAATGTGGGGACCCTTTGTCCTAATGGAGTGGTTTGTCTTCTGTGTGAGTGACCCACCATGACTTTTTGTTATGAGGATTCTATGGGGAGCTCTGTTCCTGAGAGATGCTATGAACTTTGACTATTGTGGGTTTTTTTAATGGTCTGGTTTGAATGAGTACCATGGGGGTTCTCCAGGGCTGGTGTGTATTTTTTGTACTTTTCTTGCTGTGGGATGATTCTTGTCACTGAACTCGTATATTGTACGTATTTTAAATTGGAATGTCGAATGTTAAAGGACTCCCAAAAGAATACTAAAAGCAAGAACAATACTTATATTTGTTTAGATGGATAAGTCACTATTTAGGCCTACTGTTAGCATGTTACATTCCTTGCATCATACAGTATGACATCTATAGATGATGGTTTATTACAGTTGTAAAATAGCGTCCAGTCGATGTAACACCCTGTCATAAATCAATTCTGCATTCATTTGCATTGGCAATTATAACTCCTCCAAAAGCACACAGCCCAGAATGAGCATCTTAAATGACAGTTCAGAGGGCTCCTTCATTCTGTCTGAAGCCACCATAAAATTGCAATGGCATATCAATTTTAAGTCAGTTTGTGCTGAACATTGAATGATGGGTACAATATATCAGACCACATGATAAAGGATGAGTGGATATTTTTAGTAGTTTCTCAAATGATCAGAGATTATTTACGTGCCTCGTGCGCTTTTTTATGGCTGAAAACAAAATTACAAAAATTTAATAGGCTCTATAAATAAACATTTTATTGTCCAATAACATTGCCAGATTGTCCTCTTCATATTTTCTATCAATAACAGGTTGTGTGTTCAGTTCTATTTGTGTTTGTATATATGTGTTAATAGTCAACCTTGGACAGACATTACATTATGGGAATAACCTCAAGTGCATTGATAATGCCTTCAGATCCTCTACACCATATTTCACCGTGATATGATGGGCTTTTAATTATCTGTTGTGGAGCTTAGGAAATATTGCAATGTGAAAATATCCCACTGAACTGTGCATTGGCTAATTGGGTATAAAAAAAAAAAAAACTAATTCAGTCAATCACCATACCAATTGCAGTCAGTCAATTGCTGCATCTGCTTTTTAAGGACTTGCTATCAGCATTAAGGCGTGTTCCCACGATGTGTTAAGACCATTTGTTTTCATCCATAAACTCCTAATGCCAATTTCCTGGATGGGAACATGGCAAGTGCAAGCAGCTGGGAATGTACAACTAATTTCACCAGAGCCAACAGATAGTTATCTCAGGCTACTCAGGAGGGTTGTGCAGATTTTGTGCCACATAGTTTTGTTTATTGATCCAGCATCACGTGAGAAGAATATCTCCATGAAGTCACTCCTTTCTCCAGACAGAAATGGAGCGGTAGCTAGCTACCCAAAGGAGCTGTAATTCCAACCTCATCTGTATGTTTTGAAAAGGTGTCGGGTACCGATAGATACTGGGAGTCTGTGAGTAGAGCCCTGCCTCACAGGATGCAGTGGATTACGTTTTACTTCTAAGAGAACAAAAACTCATGAGTCCTACATCTGCCCTAACATCTGGAGGACATTTTTTGTGAACTCTCAACTCTATCAGGAGGACACAACTATAAACCTTTCATTTACTTTTTTCATAGATTCTAAAAATGCTCTATTTTTATGCAGTTATCTTAAAGGATAAACATATTTTTCTTGTCTTGCATGCTTGATTGAGTGCTAATGGAGGCTGTGGCGAACATGTCAGCACTCAGTGTTGCCTTGTTGCTCTGTTTTGTCACAAGGAAAAGGAAAGAAACATTTTGATTGCCAAGCGGCTTTCAGTGAGGCACAAGGATTTATTCAACCAAACCTAGGAAGTCTTTTCTCTGTTATGACCAGGGAGACAACTTGATGTAATATATTCCAATGGGGCCCACAGTGAGTTATGCGGCATAAATAAAGTAGCCTAATATCCAAAGTCAAGTCTCCAATGGTGCAACTTGGTGGCACTTCAGGGAGGTTGAGTGAAGTAAAGGTCACCACAGGTCACACTAGGTCAATAAAACGCCCACTGGGAAACCTATCAAATACAAGTGAGTCAACTGTACCGTACCATACGCAAGCTTTCTAACTGGGTGCGAGTCTAAATGCGCAATCCTTAAGTACACTTTCTGCCAAGTACTGCCTCTTAATATTATTTTGGAAAGGAACATTAGCTGTACTGTTCAGTACTCTGAATAACTGTATTTATTTGAAACTATAAGCCTAGATTTTTTTGTCCTGGCCTCAATCTTGAATTCCTGAAAAGAAATGCAATCAGCGAGGATTTCCAGAATATCCATTCAAATATAAGCCAGTTTGGAACGTGGATCATTAAGACAAAGCTGTTCTTGTTATCCCCGCTGCAGCTGCTGCTGGAGATATACTGTATATCCATCTGATGTTGAATCACCTCGCCTTTGCCTTCCTCAAATCTGCCCTCTCTCTCGCTGCCTCCTTTTGCCTTGCCAACAGGAATCAGAATAGCACACGATCTGAGAGCCCATTATTCTTTGTACAGAGCTTGTTTCGTTATGAAGAAGCCAAAGTTCTGTTTTTTTAAATATGAATCGCATTAGGTGCTCTTGAAAATCTTGGAAAGTCCTCGGCAATGTAGCTGCTTGGAATATTAAGTACTCAACGAAATGGTTGGCTATTACTGATTGGCACTGACCACTGATAATAACCACAAAGTAACCCACTACAACCAAACAGAATAGTTGTGAGAAGAAGAAAGCTTAGGCCTAAGTTCTGAGTCACAATAAGCCTAGCTAACCCTTGAATCAAAAACCACAGTATATTGCTTTCTGTTGTTCTTATCATGTTGCCAACATACCAATATGTGATGTGAGATCTGGGCCGGTGGTATGTAGAGTGACATATGGGGGGAAGGATAGAGTATCCTTCCCTACATATGATAATTACAGCCTGAAATAGCATCAAAGAAGAACATCTTAATTTGAAGGTCATATTTTGTGTCCAGAGCACTGATGTCGCCACACAATGGGGGAGGGGGGGCATTTGGGAGACATAATTAAGCCAAGACTCGTTTGAGGGATAGCAAAGAAATATGCATGAAATAAACAACACAAACTAGTCTTTGAAGTATTAATAATCGCACAGGGGAAAATGTCTCTGCGAGGCGTTTCAACACTTGATATTCTGAAGTGTACTGACACAGTGTAGGTGTGCATATTAAACACAGCATAAGTCCACCGACACCAACTCTTGAGTCGGACAGATTGTTTGTAATGGCTCCTCGCCGTTGCATTTTGTCCAACCTCAATCTTAGCAATGGTCTTGTCTAGTGTCTTAAATTAGATTGGATTGCACCGTATTGATCCCTTCTGGGAAAATCAGTAAGCCAGTACGACTTCAGATACTAAACGGACCATGTGCTGGCTTCTCTGTATCCATGGTTTTAGCCTTTTCCTATATTCCCACTCCACTGTCCATATACGTGGCCATTTTACACGCAGTACTTTTGCCAATCAAACACGTTTCCTTTCCTTTTGCGGTATGCGTGCATCAGATCACAAGGTGTAACGTGGCTCATCGTCCATAAGAAAATACTAATCACGATATTAAATTGTCATTGGTAGCATTCCGACAGTCTGCAAAAGTAAGTTCGTACTAATAAGGTTGAGTAAGGCTGGACAGTGTTCTGTTCCATTTAAATGAGGCCATCAATGATATTTAGAATAAACAATCCGGAAAAATGTGTTGTTTGAAGTATGCAGTGTATTGAGATATGAGACATTTGGTGGTTGCTGTTGTATTGTAAGATTTAGGCCATTTCATTCCAGAAGCTGAGTCTGATAAAGATTCATCAACAGACGATTATCTTTAGGATGACATTTACCAGGTTTGCAGAATTTGTGAGAATATTATAACCAGTGCAGGAAATTTGGTTTCAAAAAGCTGGTTCTTGTTCATCCTTGGTTTGTTTTTTGTTTGTTAGGCCAATCGAGTGTCCTGTTTAGTTTTGGGCCAATACGTCATTCATTATCACCAGTAAGCACTTTATTCAGATGGAATGATTTTCAGGTCGTTTCTATCTTAAATAAATGTATTGTATGCATTAGAATTTCTCCCAAAAAGAAACCAATCTGCGCAGACTGAATAAATAGGACGTCTACTGAGCTGGAGCTGCAGTGTTGGGTTTGGAATCCTAAAGTGTACTTAAAGCAAAATATCAGTTATGATCCAGGCTGTAATTACTTAAACTGCTAGTCTGCTGTTGTTATTTTTAGATTTTTGTCACTTTGAGTCTGGCAGCAGCCGGTCACCCTAAAGTCTGTTGTAGGTCCAACAAACATGCCTCACGCTTATCACTCTTGTACATGATGACACTACAGACATAGACAGTGAATAGTTCTCTTCACAGGAGGCCCCGCTCTATGTTGCCCGTTTGTAGACTCCATTTGTAATTATACCTGCTGCTCACCGAGACTGCATGTTGCCCCGGCAATGAGACAGCCTACATGACACGGAGTATAAATGCTCACCATAATTGGCACTGTGCTCCATTTGTGTCTGCCTTTGCGAACCAATCATCGGAGCGGACAGGTACGGCGGAATCTGTATGGAAGGAAAACCCGAGGAACAACATCACCGAGCCACCCAGAGGACGCACGCGGGTTCCAAAAGGGCTACAATGGCTTCATTGTCTATATTACTGCCACATATGTTGGCATGGAAGCATGTGTGCCAGTCATTGTGCCGACAGGATTCACTGTGATGATATGATGCAACACATGCCTCTGCAGTAATTTGCTTAACTCTGAATTGTTGCTATGGTAATCGGAGCACCCACAGCATCCTGTGCTTTGCATCATTGTATGCAATCAAAGAAGAGCTGCAGATGCACCGTAGATTCTACAGGACCTTGGACAGGATACCCTATGAAACCCCGGTCTTCCGTGTCTGGAAAGGATTTTTACCTTTTGACCCCATCTTCGCGTATCATAGAAAGATCAGAGTCTGTCAACCATGGCACCATGCTGCAGTTTAAAGGGCAGTGCACTTGCCCAGTTAGCTGCAGAAACTGTGTGCTCACATGCAAGTGCCACATCGATATCCATAGAGGCCAACATGACCTTATCAACTGTGACACACACACACACACCCTGACACCCATTCAGAAAGGTTGTATGCCTTTGACAGCAGAGATTAGACACCAAACCAAGGATTCATTTGTAGCGTTTATTGGCATAGAGATGAGGGGAATGGGAGATTTAAATAAATTAACCTTCAGTGAATCCCTCAAGGCCTGAGGAATGATGTGGGGGTGGGGTGGGGGGTGAGATTCTCCTCTTGTTGCTGATGTACAGAATACAGATGTGACATGTTTCTGGCATCAGAGCACTCTGTTACCAGCCAACCTACAAGTAGGCTAAAACCTGCGATGTGTTGAGTCTCCACAAGAGTTGTGCTATCAAGTCAGAGTGGAGGGTACCTCTTTTGAATTGAGCTCTCTGATTCATTCATCGGCCAAATTGGTGTAATTTGCAAAGCAGGAGAATTTGCAAGTGTATGCTATTCTTTAAGGTGACATTGTGTTTCCAGCATACATTTTATTTTTAACAGCAGAGAATGGATTAACCTTTACCCAAACTCTTGCAGTTGGAGCATTTAGTCTTAAATATTTGACCTTTTTTCTATTCACGGTACAAACTTTGATTGGTGGCTGTGACATTTATATTATTGCCAAAAAGTGATGTTTTGTGTTTGTGGAGAAAATGTTACGCTGACACAATTTGAAGCTTGATACTTGCGACACTCCCCATCTATTGGCTCTCTTTATTGAGAACATGTACATGTATATGTATACGTTTCACATTTAAGCTCCAATAGTGCTCCATCAACTTCAATTCATTTCATTTGGCTGGTAAACACTGCCATAATAATCTCTAGAAGGTGTTCCATCCACAATCACTGGACTTGGTGTGTACAAAGGGTCCGTCCACCGGGAAAATTGTGCCGACCTTCAACTCTGGCCAGCGTCGACTCGCCACATGTAGACGACAACTAGACGATGGTGTTATTATTTGCACATTGATTGTTTTCAATGCAGAACGTGTCCGTTTGTTACGGGGGGGGGGGGGGGT
>OMOU01000700.1:1354-11720 GCA_900312585.1 Malacocephalus occidentalis
CTATTGACGTCTGACCTCTCGCCACAACCTGAATACCCGCTTGTCGTCTTCATAAACGGGTTATCTGCACTGCTGCTCAAGCCACCAGCCTAGTGCTTATTGGTTATACTGTGTATGTATATGTGTGTGTGTGTGTGTGTGTGTGTGTGTGTGTGTGTGTGTGCATGGCTACATCGTGTCTGCGGTATGCTAGATAAACAGCATGCGCATAGCAACGTATATAACATATGTATTTATTCTGATTCAGGTGCTGACACAATCTATTATATATATGAATACTATCAGAACACAGATATTGCCTGCCCTATACACACAAATATTGTTTTCCTATCTTTTTGTGTCACGACACTATTCCCTCCCACATTCAGCCATTTGTTTATATTTAGACGTTTCATACGGTGGTTCCTTCAGTAAAATGAATACAAACTGTTGAATGCAAACTGTGATTGTAGGGATGTTGGTGTTTTTGCTGTATTTCAGAACACATGCAGACCTGTTGACAGTAGCAATGTGGCAGAAGAAGTACATTCAAAATACATGAAATGAATTTGTGAATTCATATTGTACCTTAATATTAATACCTTTTTTAATAAAACAAAATATAGGCCAAAGCTGGATATATATATATATATATATAGGATAAATGTATTTAATATACATATATAGATAATATACATATAATAAGAAACATGTATAATAAATATCAGCAAGCTAGTAGTCATTTCACACAAGCATCAAGTAGCGCAATAGTGCCCTCGAACTGCAGCCAGCTTGATAAATTGAAGCTTGAGTGGGAAAAAAAAGTCTCTGGAGAAGCTCTTTGAATTTAGTGCTTCCAATACATCAGCAAGGGATGCCGACGTCATGCTGTGCTCTGCACTCACTGCTCCCAGGATGGCCAGGCAGAACACTGCTCATGCTGGCCCCACCAGGAAGAGACGCATGCACACCCAACCAAAGAAGGAGAGAGGCAGGGACTGGAGGGTTCTGAGGCTGCAGAGAGGCTGGGACTGGAGGGTTCTGAAGGGTTCTGAGGCTGCAGAGAGGCTGGGACTGGATGGTTCTGAGGCTGTAGAGAAGCTGGGGCTGGAGGGTTCAGAAGGGTTCTGAGGCTGTATAGAGGCTGGGACTGGAGGGTTCTGAAGGGTTCTGAGGCTGCAGAGAGGCTGGGACTGGAGGGTTCTGAGGCTGTAGAGAAGCTGGGGCTGGAGGGTTCTGAGGCTGCAGAGAGCCTGGGACTGGAGGGTTCTGAGGCTGTAGAGAAGCTGGGGCTGGAGGGTTCAGAAGGGTTCTGAGGCTGTATAGAGGCTGGGACTGGAGGGTTCTGAAGGCTTCTGAGGCTGCAGAGAGGCTAGGACTGGAGGGTTCTGAGGCTGTAGAGAGGCTGGGGCTGGAGGGTTCTGAGGCTGTAGAGAGGCTGGGACTGGAGGGTTCTGAAGGGTTTTGAGGCTGCAGAGAGTCTGGGACTGGAGGGTTCTTCCTGTTCAAAACACATCTCCTATTGTAACAATTGAATAGTACATTTTATGCTCACATCTGATCTTATATTATATATATATGTACTTATTACGTGATACAGTATTGCATATAACATTCATGTACATTCATGTACATATGCACATATAGTCATATATATAATATTTATATACGTAGGTCTGTTGAGCTGTGATCCTGGTTTTGGAGAGACGTCCACACGGTACCTTATGTCACAGGTAATAGACGATGGAGACCAACACAGCTCCTCAGAGGGCAGCACGGTGGACCTGAGGGCGCCCAGGGAGGGAAGAGAGTCCCTGGACTTTGAGATTGAAGAGATCATGGAGCCAGAGGCCTGCTTCACGGAGGGTAAACACATTCTATTTGCACGTGATTATCATTTATCGCACATGAAGAATTGTCAAAATATGCGACGTGGGTTTGTATTGGCAAGGAAATGCGTTTCTTAAAAGCGTCGAAGCTCCTGACCAGTATCGCTGCTGCTGCTGTTGCTACGGACTGATGGCCATCTCATGTTGAGCATATCAGAGTTCATAGATTTGATCTGAATTGAAATGAAGAATATATGTTTGTGTGTTGCGGAGCTGGTGGTATATAGGCCTACCTGCCACGTGAATGGCAGAACGTAGGGCACTGAATGTGCTGGTAGGCGGGGTGGGGGGTTGAACTATAAAGCAGTGTGACTCCCCCTGTCCTGTCCTGGCCGGCAGGATGCATCAGGAGGGTCCCGTGCTGCCAGGTGAGTGTGGAGACCGGACTTTGGAAGATGTGGTGGACGCTGAGGAAGACCTGTTTCCGCATCGTGGAGCACAACTGGTTCGAGAGCTTCATCATCTTCATGATCCTGCTGAGCAGCGGGGCGCTGGTACGTGTGTGCAGGGCCGGGCCGTTACCTCGAAACCCTCGCTTTGGATGAAAACCTCTGGGAAATAAAGGAGAGTATAGACGTGCATTTCTCGTTGTATTTTCTAATCGATTTAATTCTGCACCCAGGCCTTTGAAGACGTCTACATTGAGCAAAAAAAGACCATCAAGGTTGTGTTGGAGTTTGCAGACAAAATCTTCACCTACATCTTCATCCTGGAGATGTTGCTGAAATGGGTGGCCTATGGATTCGCCAAGTATTTCACGAACGCTTGGTGCTGGCTTGACTTCCTCATTGTCGATGTAAGTTTCCCTAAAATACAACTTTATTGTTTTTGTTCTTGAACCCTTATTTTATCAGGAAGTAACATGGCACTGCGACTATCGAATGAAGAATGAGCACCTCATAGTAACTATGAACTATAATTCACATTTTAAATAATATATATAATTTGCATCAAAATACATCATGTCTAGCCTGAAACAAGTCAATACAATTATTTTAATGAATCAACATTTTCTATAAGCCTTTTAATATACATTGGTTGGTATACAATGTGATAGGGTTAGGGTTGATCTACAATGTGACAGTGGCCAGCAGAAGCCACTGCTTTTTCTGACTTGTAGTCCTGCCCCTTGTAATTACAATGCATACATTTTATGGATGCATTGTACGGTGTGTGTGTGTGTGTGTGTGTGTGTGTGTGTGTGTGTATGTGTGTGTTCATGGTCTCTGTGCGGCCCAAGGTGTCTCTGGTGAGTCTGGCAGCCAGCGCCATGGGAACCTCTGATCTGGTGGCCATCAAGTCTCTGCGGACCCTGAGGGCTCTGAGACCCCTGAGGGCCCTGTCACGCTTCGAGGGCATGAGGGTAAGGAGTCTCCCCCTGTCTGTCCTGAATCACACACACACACACACACACACACACACACACACTCCTCTCAGGACAGACTAGTTCCTATGCCAATCAGTACATTATAACATAACCGCACCTTCCTATAGATGACCCTAAACCGCACGCTAAGCAACGTAGTGCCCGTGAGAATACGCGTCTGCCTGGTAAAAACATGACCCTGACGCTAACGCTAACCCATGTATCCATTGTTGCTGCTACCATCTACTAGCTACTAATGACCATTGTATGCTAGTGTAACAATATTACTGTGCTGCAGGTGGAACCTTTAGTATTTTTGAGTATTGCTACTTTACTTAATAGGTACTTTTTAGCTACTATATTGCTAGCTGTTTTAGAATTCATGTTTAGAAGAATACTGCAGGAGTGAATGGGGAGTAAGCGTTCCATTGTGCTTGTTACATATGGCAATAAAGACGTTGTGCGTGTGTGTGTGCGCGTGTGTGTGTGTGTGTGTGTGTGTGTGTGTGTGTGTGCATGTGTGTGTGTGTGTGTGTGTGTGCAGGTCGTGGTGAATGCCCTGCTGGGGGCTATCCCCTCCATCTTCAACGTGCTCCTCGTGTGCCTGATCTTCTGGCTCATCTTCAGCATCATGGGGGTGAACCTGTTCGCGGGACGGTACCACTACTGCGTCAACGGCACCTCCGGCGTCCCCTTCAAGCCCGCCGAGGTCAACAACGAGACCATCTGCAACCAGACGGCCGGCGCCATCTGGAAGAATGTCAAAATCAATTTTGACCACGTGGGGGCCGGCTATCTCGCTCTGCTGCAGGTGGTAAGAGTCGTATCAATGTGCAGCGTCGTTGTCGTTTCCTGGTCATCCACACAGGCTGCATCCATCATAATACTTAGTTATACACTTTGTGTATTGAGAGACTTTTGAGAGACTTTTCTTGGTCGCCCATGCAGGCAACTTTCAAGGGCTGGATGGACATCATGTATGCTGCTGTGGACTCCCGTGGGGTAACACCTCTTTACGCTTCGATGATGACTTTTCGCCCATTTAAGGACCGCCCTCATTTTACCACCAGGTGCACCATTGCGATTGAGCCATGACAAGCTGTGTCAAAATTGTCATGTGAGCAGAAATTGTGATTGTGAGTGGGTGGACACTCCCACTTTTGTCACAATAACAGTTTTAGTCACATGACAATTTTGAAATGGCTTGTCATGGCTAATCACATCCTCATCCTTGTGGTAAAATAGCACTAAAGTAAAATAATACTAGCTTTTAACTTTGATTCGACGTGTGAGTGTGATTAGCCATTTCAAGCCTTTTGTGAATCTCGTCAAGCACAATGTGAATGTAACCTGTGAAGCGATCCATTGACAAAATCTTGTCCATGCTACCCTATGTTCTTATAGCAAGGCTTACAACCGGATTACGAGGTCAACCTCAAGATGTATCTCTACTTTGTGGTCTTCATCATATTTGGAGCTTTCTTCACACTCAACCTCTTCATCGGTGTCATCATCGACAATTTCAATCAGCAAAAGAAAAAGATAAGTATCTGTTATTGTTTCACCAACATATATCACCAATATATATATCTGTTTATATGTATTTCATGTATTGTACTTTCCTTCTTTACTTTGGGGGTCAGGACATCTTCATGACGGAGGAGCAGAAAAAATACTACAACGCTATGAAGAAGTTGGGCTCCAAGAAACCACAGAAACCAATTCCACGACCAGCAGTACGTCAAGCGACAACTTCATGTTTCATGTTCCTAAATCTGATCCGTCTGATCATCTGAGAGCCCGAATGGATTGTTATTTATTTATTGTCATGTTTTTTGTTTTTCTGCTCGCCATTCAGAACAAATTCCAAGGGTACGTCTTTGACCTGACGACAAAGCAAGCGTTTGACATTTTAATCATGGTTCTGATCTGCCTGAACATGATCACCATGATGGTAGAGACAGACGAGCAGACAGACAAGAAGTCCGAGATCCTGCACAGCATCAACATCTTCTTCATCATCATCTTCACCGCCGAGTGTGTGCTCAAGATGGTCGCTCTGCGTCACTACTACTTCACCGCTGGCTGGAACGTCTTTGACTTTATCGTGGTCATCCTGTCAATCATTGGTAAGTGGTGTTCTTCTGACGAATTGCTGTTTCGTTTTCCGTACAGCTAAAATATAATTGTCTTCTCTATTCCTATATAGGTATATTCCTGGCCAAAATTATCGAGAAGTATTTCGTTTCGCCGACTTTATTCCGAGTCATCCGATTGGCTCGGATTGGCCGCATTCTCCGCCTCATCAAAGGTGCCAAGGGGATCCGCACGCTCCTCTTTGCTTTGATGATGTCACTTCCTGCTCTGTTCAACATCGGCCTTCTGCTCTTCCTGGTCATGTTCATCTACGCCATCTTCGGCATGTCCAACTTCGCCTACGTCAAGAGGGAGAGCGGCATCGACGACCTCTTTAACTTTGAGACGTTTGGAAACAGCATGATCTGCCTGTTCCAGATCACCACGTCGGCCGGCTGGGACGGCCTGCTGGCCCCCCTCCTCAACAAGGAGCCCGACTGCAACAAGGAGAAGGAGCATCCGGGCACCAACGGCAAGGGCGACTGTGGAAACACCTTTGTGGCTGTCACCTTCTTCGTCAGCTACATCATCATTTGCTTCCTCATCGTGATCAACATGTACATCGCCGTCATCCTGGAGAACTTCGGCGTGGCCACGGAGGAGAGCGCAGAACCGCTGAGCGAGGACGACTTTGAGGTGTTCTACGAGGTGTGGGAGAAGTTTGACCCGCAGGCCACGCAGTTCATGGAGTACAACAAGCTCCCGGACTTTGCCGACGCCCTGGACCCGCCGCTGCGCATCGCCAAGCCAAACAAGATTCAGCTCATTTCCATGGACCTGCCCATGGTGAGCAGTGGGCGTATCCACTGTCTGGACATCCTGTTTGCCTTCACCAAGCGCGTGCTGGGCGAAGGCGGGGAGATGGACATACTGCGAGGGCAGATGGAGGAACGCTTCATGGCCTCCAACCCCTCCAAGATGTCCTATGAGCCAATCACGTCCACCCTGCGTCGCAAACAGGAAGAGCTCTCGGCCGTGATCATCCAAAGGGCGTACCGGCACCACTTGGCTGACCAAGTGAAGGCTCATTCCCTTCACGACGGTGAGGACGATGAGGATGGCACCGTCATCGAGAAGGAGGGAATTATTATCGACAAATGCAAGGACGATTGCATGATGGATAAAAAAGAGGCGGCCTCAGCAGACTCACCAGTCTCGCATAACGGCGTGACGGCACCGTTGGACAAAGACAAATATGAGAAGGACAAAAGCGAAAAGGAGATTGTGGGGAAAGATGTGGAGGAGCAGGAACAGTGAAAGGAACAATGACGCTTTGTGTGACGACCAATTGTTTACATCCGCTGAACGTAGGCTCATGAGTAATCCACTGGAGTATGGATGCGTGTACATCAAACGCCATCTTGTTTCTCGAGTCGACAGCAAGAAGGTCCTCATTCAGTCCCGCGTCAGGAGCAGTTCTGGACCTGAGGCCGAGCTGCAGGAGTTGGTCATATTTGGAGCATTTTTTTTTACATTTGACATCATTATTCAAATCTCTTGCTGTAATTCAGTGTCTGGAATGATTTCACTCTCAGTTGGATTCTTGGGATTCTTTTCAGAAAATTAGTTTTTTATTATATTATGATAAATACTCCTGAGGATTTGGCTTCAAGTCCTGCTGATGTATATGTTGTGTTGATTTAAGGATACCAAATATTGGAAAAATATCCAGTGAACATGAAAATATACACCTGCATGGTTATGCTTAGATTTAGAATCAACATAATTATGCTGAGATTTGGAATCCGTCATCGCTCTGTCATGCTTAGATTTAGAATCAGCATGTCTCACCAACATGTAAAAAGTAAAAACTCTAATCTGTCTTTGTTTTTCTATATCTATATAGATATAGATATAGATACATGAATAGACTTTGCACATCATTTTCTATTCATTATTCATTATTCTCGTCATTATGTGGTAACTGCTGGCACATTGGGCTACTGTGTAATTACCTGACATATTTAGATTTGTCGAAGCTGCACCTGGACCAGGAATCTGTTACCTCCACCTCACAGAAGCTTGTAGCTCAACTTGTCTCTACACTGTGATTGGTCCCTCCAAAGTACAACTTAAATATCTTTATGCACCTTTTCTAATAACTCTTTTAGTTTTTTTTCTCTTTTATACAGTATAAATCCGAAAAAGCTTTTGACACATTTTTAAATAATGGGATATTCCATGTGTCAGTTTAATTTATGCAAATGATTATTGGGTATGACATGCATAGAGTTAATAATGTTCTGCTGTTCGCGGACATACAAGGACGTGATACTAGCACTGTAATATACCCATGCAGTATACAGTTGCATACGTTGATGAAACATTTTCATGAGATATAGCTTGTGTTAAATTGCTGATTACTGTGTCACTACATATTGCACTGATGTCTAACCCATAGAAACTAGCAGTAGCCCAAAAGCAACCACAATAACAACAACAAATACAAATTCAAATACAAATACAAATACAGCAACAAAGGTTATATTAAAGTGTTAAAAGGAGGATGGACTTTGAATGTGTTTTTGCATATTTGTCAATAACACAATGCGTTTATGGCTTCAGCTCATTATCACATTCTCTCCAAGATGGAGGGATAAAGACTTTCAATGTGATTTCTCTTAAAGATGATGCATCACACATGTTTACGCTCACTTTGATTGTTTTGATATTTCTCAAGTGGTTCATCCATTACATTTTCCTATTGTATGCAATCACTTGCTTATTCCACATTGAAAGTCCAACTCCTTTTTTTCCATGTAAAATTGTTGCATATAGTTATAGTTAATGACACATAATTAACTGTTTTCATGACATTGACTTCAGCCTTATTGCTTGCCATGTATCCGAAAGCATGCAGAATATTGTTATTATAATAATATAATATAATGTATACACTATACACTATATCACTGAAAAGCCAAAAGAATAAAGATCACATGTACCAGAAGTAGATGTTAGATGTTCTGAATACATTAATTTTGTGTCAATATTTTAACAGGCACCATGCCATGTGTCTAATCCAACTCCAATAACTCCAATACTCAAATTTGTAGAATTGATTTTATGTTTTTTTGTAATCACTATTTTGGTATTGGAATTGAACACAGATAAGCTTGTACAAATGTCTAATCTGTAAACGCTTTAGTGATCACAAAAGCATTCAAATAAATTTAAATCAATGCTTTAATCCAACAGTAAACATTTTAAATGCTAGAGGATTTTGCTTTCATGGCGTTCATTATAGGATAGCTAACATATAACATAGCTGGGCTAGTGCATTATAGGCTAGCTAGTGCTTAGCATTATACGAAAGCTAACATTATAGGATAGCCATTTCCAAACTTGTGTGTTTCTACACTCGAGCTACGTAAGTCAGATATTGAGCACTAGTTTGCAGGTGATCATCGAAACCCAATCAAGAGTTCATGCTTCCATACCTGTTACTTCTTTATGAAAGGAGTTTGTGTATTCAAGTGGAAGGTTTGTTCTGTTGTTTTATTTTCTGATTCCAGTTTTATGGACCGACCATTTTATTAATATAGCCTACATTTGGCTACAGATGGCTCTGGATTCTTGACTTTTCAACCAGATTCAAATTGCTGATATTCAACCCTCCCCCTGAGATCACATGACGATATTTCTGTGTTTGTATTGGGACTGCATATTACATATTGCATATAAGATGAACAAAGGATGTTGTGATATATGTTTATATTGTACTCACTTTCTCTTTCTGTCTCTCTCTCCCTCTCTCTCTCTCTCAAACACACACACACACAAACACACACACACACACACACACACACAAAGCAGCATATGAAATAGACGTGTGTGACTCCAGATGATACCTTGCCTTCTGGTTTGCAAAAAACTATTAGCATCTTCAGTGGAGCCATACATTTAAATGATTCATCAAGGACCAAATATCTAACCAGTAGATCACTGCATTCATACACCAGCAGAGCCTCCAGAGTGTCTACATAAACTACAGGAAGAGGAGAAGCCTCCAGAGTGTCTACATAAACTACAGGAGGAGGAGGAGCCTCCAGGGTGTCTACATAAACTACAGGAGGAGGAGGATCCTCCAGAGTGTCTACATAAACTGCAAGAAAAGGAGGAGCCTCCAGAGTGTCTACATAAACTACAGGAAGAGGAGGAGCCTCAGCCAAGTGCTGCTTCTTCATTTCATAAACACATAATGTGATTATGTGTCTGTGTGCCACACCCACTCTGCTGCTGCTGCTGCTGCTGCTACTGCTGGATCACATGATGTTTTCACTACATCACCACCACCACCATCATCATCACCACCACCATCATAATCATCATCATCATCATCATTATAACAGAGGCGTGGCTTCCTCTATGTACAGACCTTATGGCTCAGCAGCTGGCCTTTCAAATATTGCTTTAAAATGGGGTAAAGGTGTTATAATCGACGTTTGTCATGCTCACCGTGTGAAAAGTATTTATGGTTTGATCTCGCTGATGTACAGTATATATGATGTTTATTATTTCAGTTTTTGCCGGTTAGGATTCCAAACCAGGAAGTAACTGAATTGTGGGTGCGTGCCCTCACCATAACCCTGCTCTGCAGGACCACCTTAAATCTAGAACGATTCTCTTCCTGCTTGTTGCCTGGCAACCTGCCATCTGCCCCTTGTTTGGACTCATCAGACTTGAACAGGAAGCGGGATTCCCTCATCACAAAATACACATTCACAACACTACTTCATAACATACCATACATACATTCACACACACACACACACACACATACATACATACATACATGACTACTTGAAGTTGCATATGTGCATGTACAGGCCAGAGGCATGTCACAGGAGAAAGCCACATGGCCAAAGTACAGAAGAAAGATCAGAGGAAACCTGAGAAAGCTGACCATAACAGCTCTATCCATAACAGCTCTGTAATGCTATTTGCTGTAGACAGATAGAAAGGAAATCCCATTAGACAGATGTTGGTGAGTATA
>OMOU01000703.1:0-10657 GCA_900312585.1 Malacocephalus occidentalis
GCCGCCTGTCCTGCTGAGTTGATCAGACTGACGGCTGCTCCCTCCTCCTCGCTCCATCCACCTCCCTCCATCCACCTCCCTCCATCCACCTCCCTCCGTCCACCTCCCTCCGTATGGCCTTTCCCCCTTGTTGCTCCGGAGTACGCTCGCCAAAATGCTCAACGCGATGCTCGCAGTGAGGCCTGCCGACGTGTCCGGTCACTAGAAGGAGCTCTTCTGTAATAACACATTCTACGTGAGAGGAGAGTTTTGGTCCAATGGATGTTTGAAGCGCTTTGCTCTTAGCAATGGCACACCGGGCATTTCAATAGTTGGATTGAAAGAGTGAGCGGTTTGGCCATTGGCCTACATTGTGTGAAGTAATGGTATTTGCTCCAGGAGATTAGTCTTGGCTTGGTCTGCTATGCAAATATAGGCCTACCCTTTCCTTTAACCTATCTTTCCCTTCTACAATGCATCAGTTCATACCACAATTTCCATGTGGGCAGTCAATCACATGCCTATTAGTAACCTCTTGTTTCAAAGTCACACTCTCACATTTTTTGGGTTGAAGAAAACCTAAAAACCAACTAGTATCCACCTCCAGTATCTAGCTAGCTGACGCTGTGACTCCACCATGGCTCTAGCGATGCGGCGTCCTGGGGCACATCTCATGTGGGTGGCTCTGCTGGCGTGCTGCCTGGCAGAGATCGGCACCTGTCTGGAGTTTACAGGTGCGGAGGGCCAGTGGGCCAGGTTTCCCGTGTGGAATGCGTGTTGCGAGAGCGAGATGAGTTTCAACATGAAAACCAAGAGTTCCCACGGCCTCCTCGTCTACTTTGACGATGAGGGCTTCTGTGACTTCCTCGAGCTTCTCATGCAAAACGGCAAACTCAGCTTGCGCTTCTCCATCTTCTGCGCCGAGCCCGCCACCGTGCTCTCGGAGACGGCGGTCAACGACAGCGAGTGGCACGCGGTGACCATACGGAGGAACTTCAGGAACACCACGCTCACGGTGGACAGTGAGAGCAAGTGGGTGGAGGTGAAGTCCAAGCGGAGGGATATGACCGTGTTCAGCCACTTGTTCGTTGGTGGAATACCACCGGAGTTGCGGTCCGTGGCGTTGCGGCTCACCTCCTTGGTGGTGAAGGACCAGTCGCCCTTCACTGGATGGATAACTGACATCAAGGTGAACAACACGGAGTCGGTGATGGGCAACAGTGAGGGGGTCTTGGCCGACCTCTGTGGCGCCGCCAACATGTGCTTAAACGGAGGAGTCTGCAGTTTCGTTGAGAACGAGCCGTCATGTGACTGCTCCCAGACTGGCTTCCAAGGAAAGGACTGTAGTGAAGGTAAGAGACATGATGAGCCGGTGTAGATCATACGAGCACGCCCCTCTCGTCCAACATGCACACAGGCACACGGGCACACGGGCACGCACACGCACACACACGCACGCACGCACGCACGCACACACACACGGGCACACACACACAGGCACACACACACGCACACACACACACACACACGCACACAGGCACACACACACGCACGCACGCACACACACAGGACAGACGCATGCTAGACACATGCTAAAACCCATGCTTAAAAGTAGCCTAGCATGTGCATAACATGCCACTATTTCGGTTGTCGTTCAAAGCATCCTTCTATTATTATGACACTGACAATAATATACATGTAATAAGTGGATAATCAAAAAACCATTATTGTTTTATAATGAGACGTTCCTGAAGGACCTCATTAGCAACACATGTGTTAGCTAACTCCAAAGCTAAAGCTTGACCCATGACCAAATCTAATAACGAAGACAACATTATTAGCAATTTAAATGGAATACAGTTAGACTGTTTACAATCCCCCTCAAAAGTGTGCCAACACGACTCCCAACAGAATAGTCCGTTGAATTGAATTCCAACAGAAAATAATGTTGGACTAAAATAATGTTTAGCCCAGAGATAGCCTACTAATGTCAACCAGAAGATGAGAACTATTGATGTGAACATTACCACTACCACCAAATTAGACATGCATGCCGTTTCTTTGGTAATCGACTTAACCTCAAACCTTTGACGATATCCGACGGTCGGAGCTTGACTGGATGCTTGAAGACAAACATGATAAACCAAAAACAGGTTTTGTTTTACAGTTTCATGGATGCCTACCTTTTCATCAAATGGTCCTATTAAACATATAAGCCAACATCTATCAAATGAACAGGATACTTGTCATTGTTAATAGCCCAGTCTAATTCAAATGGAGGAGGATGCATGACAATGCTTGTCCTGGTGCTTCCTGAGCACAACACTCCGATAATGACAACCATTCATTCATATAATACCATGACATGTTCATCGTTTCATTATGTTTAGTAGTGGGGCAGTGGGTGGTCAGGCTGTACACTAATCTCTCAGGTCAGCCTCAAAACACTTTATTTAATAGAATTTCGTTTGGTTCTGTTTTCAAGTTGTTGTGATTCTTTATATTGCTAATTACTATGCTGCTAAGTCTGCTATGCTATACGTATACGAGACAAAGCTAAATTGGCTGCATCACTGCCAGAACATACGTGACGTATTGGATACGTTTGTGAATACATTTGTACATGCAATATGTTGCTCTTGAAGTGCTTTTCAACATACCATTTCACACCATGGTGTTTTGCATTTGGCAGGCCTGTCTTCCGATGATAGCTGCGCTACACAATTAATGGAGCCAAAGATTCTGTTGAAACTGTGTCTGCACTTGTGTCTGGTTGATCTATGCATGTTCGCACATGCATAGATCAAGAGCTGCACTTCATATTTCTATCATGTGTTTTTAATGTGTTTGGAAAAAATGCTTCTTGCTACTATGCTACTTCTCTACGATGTAGCCTTCTGTTTGTGAACCTCGGGCTACTATACAAACTCATCTTCACATTACGTCAACATGCATTTGTTTATCTTTACCATGTTCCCATCAGTCAAACACAAACAGTGACAACAATATTGATTCATGTGTGGTGGTTTTACTAGTCTCTGCCAGTATGCATCTTTTCATTGTTAATGCACATGACATTCCTATTTAAAGAGTCTAATCATTTCTGTGATTACAGCCATAAATGACACACCATCATCTGACATGACTAGTTATCATAGTCATCCGACATAACTATAAGAATATTATCTGACACCCCTAGTTAAAACATCATATAGATAAGGATACATTGACCTGACAGTCCTGTGTAATGCCTGCACTGGATGACCTTATCAAATCATATTTTGGAACTGGGTTTAGTGATCACATGAGGCACGCTCACTACTGGTCTCCAATCAGCCTATTACCATGAGCATATCAACGTCAAATGAGACACTTCTGCCGAAATAGCCCTGATTTGGACAAGCCTTTATCAATCACAACAGCAAAAGCTGCCCCTCCCCCCTCTGACCCTATCCCAGACTCGGTGTGCAAAGCATTGAATATGACAGTCAGACGCTGTGTGCAATAAGGCATCATTACATTAATAGAGGATTCCACATGATCTAATTTAATGATCTGCCTTATTGTGTGTTGCTGCACTACAAATCCCTGTTGAATTGCGTGCAGATCATTTTGCATCCACCCATTGCGTTGCGGTTATTGATGCACAAAGGCACGAGAAAATCAGCGTGCTTCATTAATTTTTTTCATTCCTTCTGAATAAGCCCCATTTTACTGAATTGTCTCCTCAATGTCTATGTTAGAACGGTGATAGCTTGAAGTTGTCATCGGGTATAAAGTCCTCATTCTTTCACTTGTAAGCCTAATCCTATCTAATGACTGATAACATTTGTAATATTTGCTATTTTTTGGTCTTTTTGCCCTCACTTGGTCGCACTGCTTATGAAAAATGTAAGAACAGAACCCAACAGCTCAACTAATAGGGGATTTTAGGTAAACGTGGCATACTATTCCATATACCTTTACTCGTTATCAACTAATCCTTATCAAGGAAACTCTGGGCCTTGCGGATTCAAGATGAAAGCTCTTGCATCACTTGCCAACATGGCGTCCTCCTATGTCTTACACAGAACTCTTTGTAAGAAACTTGGATGCCTATGAGCAGAAAAATACGTCTTAATGTTACTTGTGCCTTTGCTGGGTTTAGGTGTGGTCACGGATCAAGGCTTCTGGGTGGGATTTTTATTCATACCACTTATTACAATACAAAAATGCTGGAGTTGACGTTAAAGAGGCAACAGCAGTGTTGACTTAACACTGATCAAATCTCCATAAGTCTAATAGTCCAATCCTCCATTATCCTCTGTCTGACCTATACAATATGATGTCCCAGTAGTACTAACGACATTAATTAAAAAGAAAGTTCAAGTCAAAGGCTGTATGCATACAAGTACGCACATAGAGATGTCTGCCAATGGACACGGATGCTTTTTGAAACGCTGCTTATACACGGGAGCACCGACACTCTGCAATCCCTCGATGAATCACACCCCCTTGCTTTTAAGCACGCAACAAATGGAGAGTAATGATTTAAATCGTCTGCGTCTCCTCCCTTTTCCTCTCGTTTGCGGCAAAATATAACGACTGCTTGAGGCATGGGCAGAGTAGACTAACCCGAGAATTGGCCCACGTCTACTACACTCGAAATATGACACTTACGCTAGTGAGAGAGTCTGCACACACACAGTGCACACCAACGTGCTCGGTCAGATTCTGATGGCGATGGTGGTATTGATCGATTCTGTAATCAGATGATATAATAAGTGCCCCGTCCATGTCTTGTTGTGTTAAGGAGACGAAGACGGACGGTAAATGACATTGTCTCTTGATTTGTTAGCACCCTGCAGTTTGGCTGAGCGGTGGGGGAGGAGCAGCTATCGTGTGTTTGGACGTCATGCTATCCATTTGAATGAGCGTTCACCTGTGTACTTTGCAGTGCAGTGACAAACTGTGAATGAGCACTACCCATGTCTTTAGCTCCTGCTAAATGTGCACCCATTGACACAATTGCATACTGCTTGGGCGTTTCCGCCGAATCGTTTCAAAGCTGCTGTGTTACACATTTGATCAGATAAAAGGATTACAGGATTTGCCACCAGAACCATCAACTTCCACCAAACAAACACAAGCCGATACATTGTAGCCGTGCGCACACTCTCTCTCTCTCTCTCTCTCTCTCTCTCTCTCTCTCACACACACACTCTCACACACACACACACACGCACACGCACATGCACACACACACAAAGAAAGCCCATTGTTTGGTTAAAACAATTATTTAAATGCACTGTTGTGTGTAGTGGGACACGCTCTTTATTCATTAGTAAATAACATAAATGCTCAGCACAAACCCCTCAGTTTATCATTATGAAATGGAATATTTATACAGAGGTCTATTTTCGTTGTGTTAGCTTAGCCTACAACAGGCAGAAGTAGGGCAACATTATCGTGTGATATTCACAATATATGATTCATTTACATGTAGGCTGCACTTATGGGACCAACCAATGTAACCGGCCAGCGTGCCCATTGTTCTGTCACGTATACGTATATAGTGAATACAGCGCCTATATTCTTCACACTTATCCGCCACACCGCTGTATTGAGGTCAATGTAAATGTGGTGACGTGTGGAGAGACATCCACCAACACCAACGTTGTCACGTAAGCTAAGTCGCCTTTTACAACGTTAGAAAGGGGAGGATTTTGCATGCAGAAATTGCTTTAAATTGACAATTGCAATTTCACCCGTCAAAAATAGAGCTCCCTGATTGTCTGTCGCATAGACCAGCCTGTGGTTTTATTTCTGTTATATTTGAACTGGGGCGGCACATCCTATGGGTGACAGAGCGGTCGCCATTTTGCCATGCTAGCATCGCACATTTGTGCTAATTTGCCAATGTAATTGTCAGGGCGTCGGGTAGCTAGCGACATAATGGTTATTGCTATTCAGTCAAAACTGTCATGAGGCTATTTAGATCAAAACAAATAATACCAAGTTCAACTATAAATCTATACATATTTGTCATTTTGATTGTCTCATGAAATGACATGAAACAACATTTGCTAGTTTTGGTGTATTGTAGTGAACTATAGCAAGTGTGTGTGTGGGAAAGGTCAGCGTTAGCTCAGCTCAGCTGGTGACACGACCATTACCTCACGCTAACCATGCCGAAAGAATGCATTCATTATTGGAAATAATTTGGAAAAAAAAGGACACCAAAATAACCTGTGCACATGAACAAAAGAATCAATAAAGAAAATGAATCACCGTTGCTTAGCAATCGCGGATATGGTCCTACAATCTAAATAAAACAAAAAGCTCACATTGGACAAAAATGGATATGCAATAGTTTCCAAAAAAGATGTAGGCCTTAAAGTTGTAAATGCACCATCATGATGCATTTGTAAAAAAATGTAGGACTGTTAAAAAGTACTTTGAGTCTTGATTGTTTGGTCATGTTTGCAGATTGTGAACAATGAAATGTAGTTAATCATAGGAGGATATACAAATGTCCTCATGGTGCAATTATGATTCAGAATTTGCAGAAATGAAAGCTAGTAAATTGTAGCTGAATGTTGTCTATTTACATTTTAATGGCTTTTCCAGAAGAATACAAGTGACTAAATATTAATTCCACATGTTCTTAGAAATGGAGTTGAATAGTATTGTGTAGATTACATCAACTTGCCTGTAGGGTATAAGCATGACTGACTTGACTGTATGATTGTGATGTAGTCTTGACAGTTTTATTGCCCAATGCTTTTGCTTTGTCAACACCTTTTGTCTGTTGTTCCGACAACAGACATAGCGAGCCGCGGTGGAAACCGGGCACACAAATAAATAGCACAAGTGTATCACATCACCCGAGGTTTCTAAAAATACATCTATTGAACCATGTTTACCAGAGTGTCAACCTTTGGCGATGGATCCATGCATTCTAATTTTGCACTGCTCGGTAAAGACTAATGAACATGCGCTCTGATCCCTCGATGCTGCATGACTGTTAGACTGGTGCTTTATAGTGTATATTGGAGTAGTACACACACACGAGGCTAGATTGTTTTTGTGCATTTTTCTGTTTCAATCTGCTGTTACATCATCATTATTCCATCCTTGTTACATTTCCTAGCCTCGGTTGGTGGGTTTCATCGGGAAAACTGATCTTTCCATTTAATAATAATAAGATATTTGTTTTGTTGAATATCAATAGTGGTGTGCCGGGCAGTACTGCTGCAGGAGGGTCCACTCCCTCCCGTATCGGGTTCTGTCTGTGGGGAGGCTGGGTTCTCGCTGCCCGTGTTTGTGTTGGTTCTGCTCTGTGTTCTTCTGACTTCCCCACAGACACGCTGGGCAGGCTAATTGGAGACCCAATATATTTCCAGCAGTTGGCGTTGGCTGTGTTTTTGGGTTAACGATTCTTTATTTTTCCAAACTTACCTAGTCATTCCTGCATTTATTTAATGTGCTGGCTATGATGGCAACACTGACCTTTCCTCTTGGATTTCCCGTTATTGCTCATTTCCCTGATTTGACTCCTTTGCATGGATTTTCTCAGACATTTTCTTTATTACAGCACACTGCCATAATTAGTATTTGATTCATAGGCTTAGATCTAATCACAGATAAGACTCTTTCTTTATTTCATTCCAGAATGTTTGTTTGACTGTGATCCAAAACACCAGCCTTCCGCCGTATCGCGATAATGCATGCATCAATCCGATTGGTTCCTCCTCTCTTGGGCGTGTCTCTCATTGTGTCATGTGACCTCGGTGGTTCTACGAAGGTGCCGTTCTGTCTTAGAGCCTCCAGCGGCACCCAGACAAAGGCAGATTAATAGTATACTGCTGTCTGAGAGTCCAAAGACAGATATTAGGATCAAAAGATTAGGGGAGGCTCTTCCCGTGGGATCTTTGCCTTGTTTAAATACATCCGCTGCTCACTGTCAAGCGGTGTTTGTGAAATTCTTTGACATCCAAGTCCTCTCAAAGGGGATTTATCCCAGAGCACAAGGGAGCTAAACACATTCAGACGAGCTGACACACACACACACGCGTACACAATATACTGTACAATAGCTCTTCTATACAGCAATATGAAATGACAGTGATCAAAACGGCAATGAGATTTTGATTTGAGTGCAGCTCATTCTGTTCTGAGAGCTGATGCGGAGTGCCATACGGTATCTCATTCAGGAGCAGGATATTTAATCGTGGAGGAAAACACATGCATGACCAATTATAGGTGTAGGCTACAGGCAATTGTTTATTATTAGTTATTATTATTAGTAGATGCAGATATTCCTGGCGCCTATACATCCGTACTTTACATTTTTCACTGTATGCCTCCATTTCAACAACTTTGTATCGTACGAGACACATCTTTAAGTCTGCTAGTAAATGATGCTACATTCCATGTAGTTTTAGATCACAATATATTGTGTATATTCAGGCCTAATAGCCAGGGTCTCTCTTTCTTTCATGATATCCATTATGTAAAGGGCATGTTCCTGTTTCCACCTCCTGCTGCTCCTACAGCTGAGCTATTCTTCTGCTTTCTGCTCTTTACACTTTTGTAACTTGGGCTAAGCAAAAGAACAGTGCACCTCAAATCAGGATGTGCCTCATCGCTAGACTCTACAAGCCATAAATAGCATTTCCTCTTGCAGCAAAAAACAGTGTATGAGTCCCGTTTTTTCCTCTGGACGTGTGACTCTAATTCCTACTACCATCGAAAATGAGCTGAGCCCGAGGTTTATTCATGTACTGTTTTTTAAAAATTCCATTGCATTCCAAGGAGGACTTCAAGGATTCAAGTGTTTAGAACAGCTATTGCATGTCTAAAAATATGCACTCCTACTTTCCCATTTATTGTCAATCCTTGGATTAAGGTTTTGAGGCCCTTAAACCATTGTGATTATCCTGGTGGATCGCTCCTGCCCACAATACAAGTAAGAGAAGGAGTGGTGAGGTCGTCATCACATCTGCTGCGGCCACAATCCTCCTGTTGGGCTAAAGTCAGATAAAGAGCTTCTTAAAGACAACTTCAGCAGGCCAGTGTCGACATCACGTCCACTCTGAGGAGTACATCAGCTTTAAACGTTTGGCTGTGGTAATACAAAAGCAAACAATGGAAATAAACATCATGTTAATATAATGCATATCATAGAACACATAATGTCATGTTAAAGAGTTGTATTTTACCATTGAAGAGGAATAAGCAGACTTAAAGAAGGGAATTGCGATCAGATGATAAATCAAGCTGGACAACTCGGATGTCATCCTGGCAAAGAGTCAGATGAGAAAGATGAAGTATTTCAATTGTGTCTATCAAGAGGGGGTCTGGGAATCGACGTGCCAATTCAATCAAACACACACATGTTTGCTTGCTTTGAGAAATGGCAGGAGATGGTAAAACGCTTAATGGACTGCATTCATAGATTATTTTTTTCGTATTCCCTCGCCACGATGGCCACTCAAAGTGCTCAAGACGCCACAGCGCACATTTAGCTAGCCCAGTGAAAGTGAAAGTAAGAAATGTGTGCAGCACCACGGCTGCAGGTGCTATTGATTTCTACACGAATGGCGTGTCACCGCCAGGCTCTCTCTCCCCTCTCGCTTCACGCTCACCGTCGCCTGAGGAGGATAGCGAGGAAGATGGTGTGCCCTGGTAATGCCGCCAACACTCCCCTGGTAGATAGATGCATTAGGGTTCAGGCTGGGCTACTGAAAAATGAGCCCACACTTGCACTCATTACTCTTGATTTGGTCCAAATTGTAATTTAACAACAAATTGATCCATTGGTTGCACTGATCATTTGCGGCAAAGGCCTGTGTATTATTCTCCCTTAAGCTGCCACTACGACGGCCGAAGGAGGATCGGTGAAGTGCTGGCGGTTGACCTTTTCAGCATATAGGTCATGTCTTTTTCCTTTGGTTACTGCGGAAATATAGACAATATCCTTTTGAGCTGATAAACATTTCTGTGTCATTGTGCACAGCAAAGCTAGCAAAAATACTTTGCTTCTTTGTAACTATTATAGTGTTATACTGTATACCACAAAGAATCAACATCCATGGCAACTAAGCTACTCCTGATGGCCCTGTTCTTAGAAAGGAACGGATCGCTTGATGACTTTATTTCCTCCAAATATAAATGCCATGTTTATTGCATGGCTAATTTTCTCTCTCACCCTGGCCCAGTGTGGCCCTCCTTGCAGACTGGCCAATATGTTGTCCTGAATCTGTCATCAAGTCTGACTTTACAATGCATGCTTATCATGTGCTGTTTTGCTTCCTGCCACTCACCCTGAATTAGAGTGGCGTGCATATCAATCTCACGCTGCCGTACAAGCAGCATTGAGGCCGGTGGGCACAAATACCTCGCGTTTCAAAACACACACACACACTTGTGTGTGATGTGAATGTAAAAGAGAAGTTCACAAAGTAACTTTGGAATTTGTTAAAAGCAGCCTTTATTTATTTTCCTTCCAAATTGGGCGTTTCCCCCTAACGGCACGATTGATTGGTTGAAATGGTGCCATGCTCTGTGCCTCTCTTCCCAAAGTTTGTTTCTGTTGTTTCTTCCTCCTACCAATGGAAACACTCCGTCCACACTATTCCCATCTTACTCTCAGTCATAGTAGCCAATTCAAACAGCGTCCCCTTCACCCCGTGTG
>OMOU01000705.1:0-10903 GCA_900312585.1 Malacocephalus occidentalis
TGTATATGAATGTATGTGGGTATTAGTGTGTGTGTGTGTGTGTGTGTATTGTGTGTGTGCATGCGTGTGTGTGGGCTTGTTCGCGATATGTCACAGTGTAGTGCTGCAGGCTCCAAAGTATTTGCCACCTCGCTTCCTTGGCACCTTCAGTGCCAGCTCATTCATAAGGCGAAGGAATGGACGTATGTCTAAACAGGAATCTCTCGTAATAACACAACTCCCGGCTTGTCGATTCCTTGAGAACTCAGCGGAGTCGCTGAGACTTACGTGCGCTGATGATCCGACCTGGGAAAAACAACCCAGGGCTAATCTTCTTTACTTCTTTGCGTTTACTTGCTTGGCAATTTACATTGATTGTGGATTTGCAATTGGAATAGAATGGGGAATGACACCATAATAGCGTTTAATACCGCTGCAGTACCTCTCGTTTCACTAGGCGGCTCAAATCTCCAAAGGCTAAAATATCGCCCCCCCAAAAACCAAACCTCAGACACACTAAATACACTTGTTTTCTTTTCAGACAAAGTATACGGTTGCCGTCGCTCTCCCAACAATGCTGGAAGCAGGAAGAGTTGATGATGAGCCGCGTTGTGATTGGCTTTCAGAGCAAAACCACCAGCTGGATGCCAGCCGACCAGAGGAATGGAGGAGAGCAAAGTTAATGAGAGGAATTTGAATCGTTTTTCACAGCCTTTCATTCACCTGAAGTCTGCAGGGAAATGTTTCATCGTCCGGTGACATTTTGTAAACAACAAAGTACACAAACACATGTACTTACACGGGCCTTATTTATCTGTGCTCCTGTTTGGTTTGTCTGGGTTGAAGGCATCAGTATTTAGTTGACTAATTGCTCAATTTCACTGGAATCATTTATTGTTTAACTCAGAATCAACTAGCATCCATCAGGAAGTGACATGCCCTATATTCAATATGCAAGAGTGGATACACATAATGCGAAATAATAATGCTTTCTTGTAGATTTCTTGTAGATTTCATTTCAAGCGCTTCAACCAAGAGATTTCTTTAATGTCACGTCTTATATCAAGCTACAAGGGGCCAGATGCAGTTTGATCCGGTCAGCACCGGCTAGGATGTGTTAAAGGCAGCCAGGCCGGCTGTGGTCCAGCTCAGCCAAACTCAAGCTGTAATTAAGTTGTTGACCATAAACCAGACTGGCAAAGAAAAATACAGTCAAATCTGGCTTCTCGTACCAGGGATTATAGGAGAACACAAAGTCGGAAAGGAATAATACATTTATTAGTAACGAGGATCTCTTATCCTCCTTACTAAGATACTAAGATATCTCTTTTCTTATGAATGTCATAACAATAATCTGAGAATAGCACTCCCGAAAATGTAGAAACAACTCAAACAAACGGGCATACAAATGGTGGACAAAGCACAATAGAAAACAACTTCAAATGTTTATCTATCCACTTTATCATCCATTGTTCCTTCCATCCATCCAACCCTTTGCAGAGGAATGTACTGATTCCTTTTGATATTACTGCAGTGTTTTCTGATCCTTTGTCATATAGGGTGGGTGTTTCCTTACGACCATTTTTAACTGATGTTTGATGAGACTTCCATCCATCCATCCATCCATCCATCAAGTCAGCCACTCAACTCCATCCATCCATCTCATCCATCCAGCTGTAGTCATCAGGTAGCTCTGCCAGCAAGAGCATCTGTAGAGAATCAGGGGCCTCCACTGTACCCAGTATGTAAACATGGCCGAGGTACTTGACAGTACTTAATAGGATACTGTGGCCATGTCTGCTAACTCAAACCAGACCTGCTCTTAACCCTGAAATAGTGCAGGGTGGAAATGCACAGGATGGTTCCCGTCACTCGGAGCCACATAAGCGGAGGTACCGTCTCCCCCCTTAATAGAGAGCGGAGCCTGGCTCACCCACTCAGCCATCCCGCACCACAACGCCACCACATTGCAGCGGTGAGATGCATGCGTGTGCGTGTGTGTGTTGTGTGTGTGTGTGTGTGTGTGTGTGTGTGTGTGTGTGTGTATGTAAAACCCAACTCTTTTATTTGATGATTAATCACCCAGCGCCTGCTAAAAATATCCCCCGTGAAAAAAAGGCAGTGGGAGGCCAGGAGGGGGACCTTCATCGTCTCCATTTATTAGGGGGCGTCCACAACTGCTTAGAAAACGATTATTCGTAGTGAAAAACATTTGTGTTCAGACACGGGAGGCAAGAGGGCTACGAACCCCGAGGGGTTTGAGAGTGGCCGGCCAGGCGAGCCAAGAGAAGGAGAAACATGTGGTCTTTAATATTGGTCCATGTTGTTTATGTCTTGGTTGTCCTCTGTTCTCATTTGCACATGATGACCGGGAAATGTGTACCGCATTTAATATCTAGAGTTATGAAATCATAACTAAAGTTATGAAGTAAGCAAAGGTCACACCAAAAAATGATCTGTTTACAAGTGAGTCTCTGTTTTTGTCTTCGGGACTTTGGGGCATATTTGCATGAAATACAATTAAATACATACAAGTAGATGTATACACATACATAAAGTGGACATACATATGTCATTGACAGTATTGGATGAAATCATCATAAAACAACATACAGTTAATCCGGTTCTCCTTACAGCGTTGTTCAAAGCCTAGTCACCTGCCTTGACTTGCTGCAAAGGCACTTTGTACCTCTACCTATTATATATGTATCATTAAGAGACAGTTTGTACCGGTGAACAAAAAATACAGGCTTCTGGAGGATGGTAAGGATATTGGCGCTAAGCTGGTAATAGGAACCACATCCTGTGGCTAAAAATGCTAAGCAAATGACAGGCTTCTGAAATAAAGACCTCCTCGGTTCACCATCACTCTCTTAAACTGAATCACCACTCTAAATCATTGTATCCGCTTCAGCTTTGGCCTTTCACCATTTTTTGTCACAAAGTACATTCTGTGATGCGCTTTGTGTGTAAACAGTTTGGAGTTCATTTAGCTGGCGAAATATTGACCCCTTTTCAGTTTCATCGTTCGACCTTGAAGGATAATAGTAGTCATGCCAGAAACTCCCATCCCACGTCAACTTTCATGCTCGTGTGTGCCATTGAGGTACATCCACTTTCTTTTAGGTGGGCACAGATATGACCTGTTTGAGTATTTACTGTAAACAGTACTACAGGAATGTTAGCCATAGAAAGAAGAGACATGAAAGGAAGGAATGGAGGAAACGAAAACTAACAAGCAAGCTGTACATGGATTGCTTTTAACACCTAGGGTTAGGGTTACTTGAAGCTCAATTTGGTTTTTAGTGTCAAAAAACAACAACAACTCTTAAAGAATAATTTTGGAGAGACACAGGGAATTTAACGGGTTGTAGACATCCAAACACATTCCCTGATGCTCATGAAAACACACAATTTGGAGTGAGTAAACTGGGCCCAATATTACTTTGAGTGTAAACAATGCAATCATACAAGGACATCCATTTTCTCCGGTTGTACCCTTATATTGGCTTCTATAAAAATGTTGAGTGGCTTTTCAGGAGACGTTGCAAATTTAAATCAGAAAACAAACTTCTTCTTTTTTTCTTCCGTTCCTCATTTTACAAGGCATCCTGCCTACTCTAAACGGATACCACCAAGCTATAAAGTGGTTGGCTCGCTGAAACAAGGGTTGCATAACTTTTATTTGTCTTCCAACGATGTGGGCAAATCACTGAACAAATGCAAGGCCCTAAGCCACAAAGTTTTTTGTTAATTTTAAGTAACCGAGCATGTACATGTGCTGTTCTTGTTGTTTGCTCTTGTGGATTCGTGTCGATGAAGTGACAAATAAATCAATAAATGGAGCTGTTGAGTTTGATGTATTGACAAATGTCCCTGGATGTCATCCACATTTTTTGTAGTTTGGTTATGTAATCACAGTTACATAATGTTACTGGCGTGATGAATTGCTATATTTATTCATACGTGATCAATATAGATCTGACTTGCTGAACAACCACCACCACCAGCACCACTTGTGTAGCGTATCTCCATCTCTTCCTGCAGGATGACTTGCCAGGCCAGGCAAGACAAGACCCATCACGTCTCTTCTCTGTGAGAGCAGACTTTGTTGACTCACTGCAGCCCAGAGGAGGCTGTTACCCCCTCGTCCCACCACAACTATGTACCGTCTGACCAGAGCCTTGGAGCAAGGGGCTGTGCCGACGCTCTCTCCCTCACTCTCTCTCTCTCTATCTCTCCCCCACACTCTCTCCCCCCCCTCTCGCCCTCGCCCTCCCTCTCTCTGACACACACACACACACACACACACACACACACCCACAGACACAGACACACACACAAACAGGTACAACTCACATAGACTCACACGTATTTATCAGTGTCTGACTCTTTTTCCAGGATTGCGGTTTGCCCTTTAAGTCCCTCGGGAGTCATGCGCCGCCAGGACCACGGCAGGAAGATGACTGCTTTCTTCCCATCACCGTCGATGGAGGGTAGACTTTGCTCTTGCTAAATATATCGAAGCATTGAGGAGTGGGTGAGACTTTGACACTCACACACAGACACACAGACAGGTGTACAGACAGGTATACAGGTGAAGCGACTCTCTGATGACAGATGACAAATTAGGATACCTCTGCAAAACCACGCTGGTAATGTCTGCTGCTTTGGCCTGTAGAATCCGTGACCCATGTGGCTGGTGTGTGTGAGTTTGTGTGTGTGTGTGTGTGTGTGTGTGTTTGTGTGTGTGTGTGTGTCAGAAAGAAGGTCTAGTGTCTGGGTGTCCCGGTTGTGAGATCCAATCATCGGCCAAATGAATCATATTTGGAGAACCGCCCATCAATCAAGGGGAGTGCAGATGTCATGTGACTACTGTTATCTTTGGGTGAGTTAAATGTAATTGCACAAATACACACACACACACACACGTGCATATTGCTGCACACACACACACACACACACACACGCAAGAACAAATACACACACACACACACACACGCATGCATGCACACACACACACACACCGCACACACACACACACACACACACACTCACAGCGCAGTATGGGCACCAGTGTGCACACACACACGTGCAGCAGCAGCAGCACCACCACCACCACCACCGCCACCAACGAGTTAGACTGCAAAAAAAAAAATACACACACACACAGTGTCTCGCCACAAACAGACAGCGAGCCAGAAGCACATAAACAGACACACCCCGCCATGCGCGTCCGTGGCCTTGTTTACCCACGCCACCAATTCATGGGCCATTCCAGAGATTCCTGCAGCAACCCAACTTCACTGCTACTGCCTCCCAGACAATGGTGCTGCACGGGTCAGGTCTAAGATGAGCATTGCTGTCTCATATCGACATCTCAGATCTGTTATGGGGGGAAGTGGCTTAAATACACACAAAGAGCAGTCCTTTGAAGAAAATGGTTTGACTTTCAGTGAAACGTCAGAGATAATATTAAAGTCAAAATCAAAGTGATTTATTGTCACACGTACATCACAGCAGAGGGCCATTCCGTGAATGGGTGAAGCTCTTGTGACATGGCAGGCGACAGTCCGTAGGAAGTAGGCAAAAAATGACAAATAATAACAAATAATAAGTAGAAAAAAATATGAATAGAAAATAGTTTTTTTAATGTTTAATGTTAATGTCCAACTATGTATACATTTATTAACTTAAATGTTGTGTGACGTTAGTTTGGGGCAGGTTTTTAGTGAGTGGCTATGCAGTGTGTCTATGGTCAGAACTCAGAAGGTCTGCCTCTGTACAACACTGACCTCTATTGGCCATAAAGAATATAACGCTTTCAACCAAAAAATACAGTTATTTTGATTACTCATGTTGTACCTTACTTGGCTTCTGCCAATACTTGAATGTGTTACGCGTGTGTGTTTTTTATGTGATGCATTTGTTTATGATCTATACATAGTATGTATAGATCATAAATCGTATGACATGGCGATAATCGCCGATACGATACGATAAGGGGGCGTGGCCGGTCGCTGAGATGTGTCGCAACGTAGTGACGCCATATACCCGCGCCACGTCATCTACAAACAGACACCTTCAATGACATGTATTGTATCAGTGCTATTTTGAACAGAAACTGCATTTATTTATAGTACTAAATAACACAATTTGCCATGCATAAGGTGACAGTGAACACGGGCTCCCGAGTGTTCACTACATTTATGATTAGGCAATGTGTCTGTAAAGGTAAGTTACCTTATTTAGTAACCACTACTACTGTACATCTAAAATGTACATATGCGTACATATATCGACCAATGTCGTTATGCGTATATAACATACAATAATTATATTTCAACCTGCTGTTTTGCTCCGAAATGTCAACATAGGTCCCCGTTTAGCCAACAGCAGGTGACTCGGTATCAAACATACGGCCCGGGGGCCAGATGCGGTCCACAAGCTGATCCAATCCGGCCCAGGAGGCAATTTGATAAACCTGATTGGTTTCTTCTTTCTTATGGACTTGTTCACTTTAGTTCCTACAAATATCCACTAAGCTGCATGAGATTGGTAATGTTAAAGCTGTGTAGCACAGAGAGCACATCTTAAATCATATCATATAGTGCTTTTTAGCCCGGCCCCTGCTAAGTAGCATTGCGTCTGTTACGGACCTCAGCCTCAAATGAATTTGACGCCCCTGCTCTAGGAGTTCCCGGTAAACGGCAGCAATGCACGCGAGGTTACAGCGTCCTCCCGCCCCTGCGTGACGCCAAGGAGAAGGCGATGCTGCACCGAATGCTGCGTGTGGATCACGCGGGAGAATACGGCGCCAACCGTATATACGCCGGTCAGATGGCGGTGTTGGGGAGATCCCAATCAGGCCCCCTCATCCAGGTGTGAATAACAAACACAAGTCGCACAGTAACAAGTACAATGGAGTGCTTACTCGCCCCTGCAGTATTCTTCTAAACATACATTCTAAACAACTCTGAACAATTAGTAATAAAGTACTGAATAATTGCAGTAATAAGTGACAATTAAAGTATCAATACTCTGGCTGTTGGTGCAAAATTGTAACCTAGTAATCTTACTAGTCGTCATTTCTTCAAGTCCATAAATAATATTGACCAAGAGGATACTATTTCTATACTTATTGTTCACCTGCAGCACATGTGGGATCAAGAAAAGAGACACCTTGCAAAATTCAATGAAATCCTGGGGGACAACAGAGTTCGGCCTACCATGCTGTTACCCCTGTGGAACGTCTCTGGATTTCTATTAGGTGGGCTTCACACGGCTGACCCCCCCCATCCAGTCCACTCACTTACACTTATGATATGTATGGTTAATAAGTCACACAGACAAACAGAACTATCGCACACACATTACATGAGTGAGACGGCCGGGCACGTTGCACGTCTCGGATGTAAGGTTGTAGTTTACTCTATAGGCGTTTTACAGTGAAGTCTCGCTCTCTCTCTCTCTCTCCCTCCCCCTGCTGGTTGATTGATGCGCCGTGTGTCCTGTTCAGGAGCGTCCACAGCCCTGCTGGGCAAGGAGAGCGCCATGGCCTGCACGGTGGCCGTGGAGGAGAGCATCTCAGAGCACTACAACAGCCAGATGAGGGCCCTCATGGACAAGGACCCCGACAGATACACCGAGCTCCTCCAAGTGAGTTCCCTTGGGTCCCTGAACGGCCCCGTTGTTCGCTCATAAAATGGTGTGGGACGGGGTGACACGACGCATCACGGTGTCACCCTGTTGATACTGAAGGAAGAACGGATGCCTTGAGAATATGTGTTGATCAGCTTAGAATCTCTGTCAGCAATGAGCAATGTTTGTTGTTATTACATATCCTCTCATGTGAAATCCATTTCTGGTTTATTACTGCAGGTAATAAAGGAGTTCCGAGACGAAGAGCTGGAACACCATGATACAGGGTTGGAGCACAACGCTGAATCTGTAAGCATACTTTTTTGTGTCATTTTGGATTTATGGCAATCATTGTGTGCTATGCATTTATATTTCTTTTTGTTTTGTCTTTTGCGAATCCAGGCGCCGGGATACTGGATACTAAAGAACGCGATACAGCTGGGCTGTAAAGCTGCAATCTACATTTCTGAGCGGGTTTAGCTTGTTTGCATTGGTCCACTTTCACTGTTTTTTTGTGGAAGATAAATTGCTTCTTTTTTTTTTTCCATGTTTGTCGTCTGCTTTTTGACATAAATGTATTCTGGTATGAATAAAATGATCATACTTTGTTTTTGTATGGCAATTACTGTATTTTCTTATTACGATTGCCGAGTATAGCTGCTGATTTCTAGTTTACCCATGCAATTTCCACATTGGACTTGCTAAATGGTGGAAATGTTTCAGTGACCTCCATAGGACGTAATAAAAGTGCACTGCAATAGTATCATTCATTTCAAGTATAGGTCACTTCAAAGGGCTGAGCTGTTATCATAAAACATGCAGGGGGCATATTCATAACAAGCGTCTGTACAGAGTAATTTGCAATACTTCCAAGAATAGAGCTATACGGGCAGTCATACACTGTCCTATCTTCACACATTATAGATCACGGATCCTGCCGAACAATCGCATGTCATCCCGGCCCCTTAAGCGGCATCTGACACAGCTGCTCTGGGAACATGAGGTCACTCGGGAGTGAAGGATCGACACCCAGACTTGTCAAGGGGGGCCCTAATCTATTGCCCCCCTCGCCATATCACGTATACATCGTGTACTCCTCACATACTGCTGCGGCCCGTCTGCAGAATGCTGGGCATTACACGCCGATCTTTCATTTGCAACCTTGCCTCGCCACCGTGGTGGATCGCAGCGCCGAATAGCCTCGTTGACATGGATTGACGCTTCCAATGTTGACGTGAATGACGCTTAGCAGGTGATGCTTATTACAACCGCTGTGTTACTGCTGAGTTCCACGCCACTCAAATTCTTAGCAATATTATATTTATGTCAGAATTGCTCATTTGCTGAATTGTTAATTATACACCAGCTGGCTGGTGCACGTTTGCTTTGATTCAACCTTGTGTTACAAGGCAGCACAGTCTGACATTTCCATGCATCTTATGCAGGTTTATTACCGTGGGGAAAAGTCATCAATTAGTTATGTCTCATTCACAGAAAATGTGTTCTACATGAAATGTACGCGGCAACTCTTAAGCTTTATGCTGCGCACCTGGAAAATGAGCGGTCGCCATGACAGTCTGCAGGTGTTGAAGCATGGAAGGTACATCGACACCACGGGCCCTGTGATATATTATGCTCTACATTATTCATAATGTGTGGTCGTTTTTTGATACGAAACGGCTCAGTGGCTCCCTCTATTGGGTTGGGTTTAGTATTCTAAGGAGGAAAGAAATAAGATTGAAATAGGTTATTCCTCTCAAATAGATTGAGAGGAATAACAAAGTAAATTAGATTAGTGACTAATTTGTAGCAAAAACAAGAATTGGCTTTTGGTCTGCTACAAGTATAATACTCGTATTTCCCCCCATGATACGATACTTGTACATTTATAATACTCAATATTCAATACTTTTGGATTCAACATTACATTTCAAATTTGGTATCATTATTATGTATATATATATATACATATATATATATACAGAATGGCACTGTGTTATGAAGAACATGTGACAATAAAACACTTTGACTTGACTTGACTTTGATAATAAGTCCTTAGAAGCAGATGAGCCGGAACATGAGGTGATATTGTAGACTGAGCCTCACCATACCTGTCAGAAGCATGTGCACGCTTGTTAAAGCCTGGTTTGCCTTGAACATTAAACTGCATGTTCCGAGAAATGAGAGGCCACAGGCGTGAAGTGTCCCTGCATAGCGTTTCATGTATATCTGGTTATCCGGGTCAATTCTATAAATAGCAAAAACAGCCTTTTTTCTTTTTACTGTTGTACGGTAAACACATAAATACCTGTAGTGGGATGTGATTGTTTGCGTGCTTAAAAGTACGGTGTTTGTTTGTTTATTTATGTATTTATTTTCTGTTCATTTCTATTCTTTTTTTTTGGGGCCGATTGCAACAAAACAAGAAGTGGCCGTGAGACCACGTGTGGTTGCACTGGGAAGGGACACCACCTGATGCAAAGCACTGACATCACCTCAGCTGGAATTCCTGATTTACGGCCTGTCCGGCCTGACGGCACGCTGTTGGACTGCCCACTGTGTTGAAAGAAACACTGCCAAGGTCAGTCTGTAGCAAATTTTCATTTCTTGGAGGGAAATAAATACGATTGAATGAAAAAAAAAGATACTCTATGCACTGTTTTTTTGCAAAAAAAAAATCCATGGATCATCCATTGTCAGTTTGGGAGTTGGTTTGAAAGTTGTGTAAGGACATGCTACAGTTTGTCTTGGTCTACCTGGGTGAATCTGGGTGAATCATCTTCTTGCATAAATACTACCACAAATAATGACTATGTCATGACAATATAATATATATCAAACCATCGCACTGCCACTAAAGTCATTTGTTTCACAGCGTTAAACCTACAAGGATCTTGTCACGCTGTAGTGCTCGTCCTGTTCCAAAAGCTGCGTGTATTACATACCGTGATGCTGTCGTAACTGCTTTCAGCGTGCCCGTCACCCGGCCGGCATTGTGGTCGGCGCCGTGCTTGCTTAGCCAGCCAATCGGACGCGTGGTGGACCTCCCGTGGAGCCCACCAGCGTTGTGTTACCCTGGCCCCACCTATACATCACCGCACTGACAAGCCACCGCGGCCGCTGCGTGCAGCGTGACTTCAAGGCCGCCCTGTGCCACCCTGCCCCTGACTCTTGTCATCGGCCACGCGAAACGACCCCGATGCTCCGCGGTGTTACCCCCCAACACCGCCACCCCCGGCATCTCTTGGTGATCCAATGCATAACATTGGTGAGTGGGTGTGCC